>JAJAGP010000148.1:685304-693594 GCA_025084515.1 Ancistrus triradiatus | reverse complement strand
TTCGCCACTCTAACCACCTCTACAAAATTAGCCTTAGTAACCTCTGACTGACGAAGGTGTATATCATTAGCCCCTACATGAATAACTATCCTAGAGAATCTACGGCTCTCGAGTTCACTAAGACTCGTTACAATGTCCGGCACTCTGGGTCCGGGGATACAGGTAACTCTAGCTGCTGGTGTCCCTAAAGGGGTAGCTAGTTTCACGTGTCATAAAATAGTCACCTATGACCAGAGCTCTTTCAACAGGCTGCTAAGTGGGTGCATGACTGAGGAGGGTAAACCTGTTGGACACGTGAACAGGTAAAGAGTGGTGCTCTCGTGGACTAGCCTTACGACTATGTCGCCGAACCGTCACCCACTTGCCCTGCTGCGAGGACTCTGCCGGGGTGGGGGCTCTAACTTCACCTTTGGCATCCATCTAAGCTAGGAGCTGAGCTAGCCTTCTCTAATATCTGGATGCGCGCATCTAAAACTACAATCTTCTCCGTCAGACTGGCTACAAGCCTACACCTATCACAAATAAAATTTTAACTAATGATGGAGGAAGAATAGCTAACATGCCACACTCGGCACAGGGAACAAGCGCAGCAAAAGCGATGTTAGTACAATTAATACAATTAATGAATTAAAGGTACTTAGCTTCGAATGGTGTTGTGGGGTGCCAAGTGAAGATATGGCTCAGCTGGTCCAATGCAATGCTCGATTAAAGCGTTAATGGAAAGTTAATAGAAAACATCAGATAAAACTAGGTCTCAGGAAAAAAAGAAGGTGGGAAAAGGCTGTAAAAAAAGTTATAAAAACACACACTACTGCAAAAGAAGACGCAACTATGGTAATTAGCTGCTAATGACTAATTACTGCAAACACAAGCCGGTATACCTGTAAAGTTACTAAATAACGATTAGCGGCAAAAAAAATAATCCGCAGGTACGAGAAGAAAATGATTAAGATGTTGTAAAAAAGTACTATTTATACGATTATTTACGATACAGATGCGATCGGTAACTAAAATAGTTCAAAGGTAATAAACTGCTAACAGCTACAAAACAGCGTGCGTCCTGTGTGCAATCGGGGGAAATGGGTCTGGGTTGGCAGATCCTCGCAATCCTCGCGTCAGCGTTCTCTCAGCGTTCTCAGCTTTCTGATCACTTGACTCTGTGACTGAAAAGCTACAGTACATAGAAAATCATCCTTGTGTGGAGCCCCAGATCGAGGGAGATTATCAATGGTCTTGTATGTCTTACAATTGCTCCCATAGTTGATCACACCAACCTGCTTGCTTATTGTAGATTCACTCTTCCCAGCCTGCTGCAGGTCTACAGTGTTTTTTTTGTTGTTTTTTGTTTTTTTCCTGGTGTCCTTCGACAGCTCTTTGGTCTTGGCCATGGTTGAGTTTGGAGTCTGACTGTTTGAGGCTGTGGACAGGTGTCTTTTTATACAGATTACGAGGTCAAACAGGTGCCATTCATACAGGTAATGAGTGGAGCTTCTTAAAGAAGTTGTTACAGGTCTGTGAGAGCCAGAAATCTTGCTTTTTTTGTGGGTGACCAAATACTTATTTTCCACCATAATTTACAATTAAATTCTTTAAAAATCCTACAATGTGATTTCCTGGATTTTTTTTCTCATTTTGTCTCTCATAGAAAGATGAGAGAGGTCTGTAATTTTCATCATAGGTACACTTCAACTAAGTAGGAGAACTTGCACAATCAGTGGCTGACTAAATACTTTTTTGTCCCACTGTATGTGATGCACAATAACATACAAGCCATCATGAGTGATTGTGTGCAGACAAATCACCTAGTTGTTTCTGATCAAATGGCCAGTGAGTTTTAAAAACATACAATTAGGTGTATACTGTGTTTAAGCATAGAGTGATACAATCAGGCTCATTTAAATGGGAGAATGAAGATCTTGGCAGTACAAAACCAGCTCCCAGCTGTTACCAGTTACGCTTGCTTCTTAATAGCTGTGTGTGGAACATCTGACGGCTGCTTCTGCCAGGAATGCAATGAGACCTTGCCTCATAAATGCTACCTACTCACTTCACACGAGCAAAATGCAAATAGCAGTGAATGCAAATGAACCATCCCTGATATAATTTGCTTGTGATATATTTTTAATGAGTTATTCACTTTAATGTAAAGTCAATCAAAGTGCCTAAATATCCCAAAAAGTGAATCCATCTGCTTTTGCTATGCGGTTTTACATTCTTCTGACACGTTGGGAGTTTGAAGTGTGCATTGGACACACCCTTGGGGAATATAGCACAGATCCTGTCTTCATAGTTGGGTGAGGAATAAAATTGAAGGAGGAGGGGAAGGGGAGGCGAGCGACCATATCTCAAACTGAGGGCTCTCAGCAAGACTTCTCCTTCCCGCTTGAAGAGTAATCCATTTAGGAGCTGCTTAGAGACTAAATGCTTCCCTCTATTGGATAATACAGAGATTTTGCATGGTCAGTGAGTAACCCCTTCATTATGAAATGAATGCCCCTCTTGAAATTAGCACTCAAGTGGAAAACTTCACATCTTTTAAAATCCATAAAATGAGTGAAAATGCAAAAGTAATGGAGTTGAGGACATGAAGTTCCAAAATGACTTAAGTCTCTTGCACATATTTTCAGACTTTGGGAGTCTGATCACTTTGAAACTTGTTTAATAACAGTTTAAATACCTTTTAAAAATGTAGCGATATGGATAAGCAGAATGTTTTTTTGACTCTAACATGAGATAAAGATTGCATTATATAATATATTCCGCTGTGTTACTCTACAACAATGAAAATGCTTCTGCTATAAAACTTTCACTCTTGGGCCTTTCACCAAGACCCTTAACTCTTTACTACCACGGTTCCCAACCTGGGGTCTGCCAAATGTCACAGGGGGTGCGTGAATCTTTGTCTGTTCTGAGGTGCTCAGAGTTTGTCAAAATACAAGTTCATGCTAAATAAACATTCTAAATGAAAATAAAATAATACGCTCACTGGGGAAAATTGTAGCCATAATGAACCACTATTCTTTTGTAAAGGTGTGTGTACAGGTCTACTCTGTTGAGATGTTAGAAGAAAAATGCCAAGTTTATATTTGATTTTTAGGTAAATGTTTAGCAGTCTTGAAAAAAGGAAAAAAGCTCTTATGTTAATTTTTACCAACAAAGATTTGCAATGAGTCACTTTATTCTGTTGGTCTGTGTGTGGGGTGGGGGCGAAGATAGATAATCTTAGATATTTGTTTGTCTGTGTGTGTGGTGGGGGTTGTGTTGGGAACCACTGATTGATGACAGCCATGTTAAATAAACAAACAAATGCTGGAGAACGGCATTTGAAAAGTCTTGTAAAGAGTCAACCAACATGTAGAAGCCATATATGAAGTATTATTTATTATTATTTATACAATTATTACATAGCTTGTAGAAACACTTTGCAGAAATATTGTTTTCATGTTGCTCTGTTACTTTACTGAATTAGAGTGGTGTTGAAGTCTGTCCTTTAACTTGGCCATGATAAAGCCTTGATTTTCTTTTTTTTCAGCCTTTCCATTGTACTTTGGTTGGTGTGTTTGGAGTCACAGTCCTGTACCATGACCCAATTTCAGCAGGCTTAAGCTGTTGGACCAATGGCATTGTAAAATATGTCCAAATAATTGCCCCTCAACCACTGTGCTTGAGGGCTGGTTTGAGGCAGTGTTTGGAGTCCACCCAACATACAGATGAAGTCCAGAAATGTTGAGATGTATGAAGGTGTAAGTTGAAGCTGGGGCAGCAGTAGCATATTCTATTTGCAAAGAAGGACCATCTCCATGCTACCTCTACATAACAGCCAGACTTGTGTTTTTTTTTTTTTTTTGTTAAAGCGGAGTCGTGAATTCCAACATTTAACATATTAACGAAAGTCTGCATAATTCCAATTATAGCTCTTTTAGTTCTTAAATATTTCTCTGACCATGAAACTGTTGAAGGGTGGATTGTTTAGCACTTTCGGCAAGAATGAAAACTCTTGCTGTTTTACTTTTCTTAAGAGTCCTTGTAGTAAAACTCTGCCATACTGTTAAACAAAATAACTGCACCTCTGAGATCATTGCAGATGTCCTTTCTCCTTAGCCATTAGCACACACTTGTGACCACCATACAGCAATTCTGCTTTTGAGGAGGTGGCTAAGCTTCCTGATGATAAGATAATCAAGCATATTTGATTAGGAACTTCTGCTTGAAAATTAGATCACAATTGCATTTATTGCATCAAGCAGGTGGCCTTATCCGGAGAAACCTACAGAAGTGCTTCGTGTTCTCCATAGTAGAGACTATGTCAGCACAAATTGCATATGGCCCCTTTGAGAAGAAACATTTTAGGAGTTAAATGCAGGTGAAAACAAGAAACAGTCAAGTCATGCCTCAAGCATTGTCTGAAAACTGTCTAGTTACTTTGTTTGACCATTTGGTAGACTTTTGGTAAAGAAATAAGTTGGACATAGGTGTTTTTGTTACCCAAGTTTTACTCAGTTTAGGAGATGAAAATGAGAAGTTGTACAATATATACACAATATAGGCAATAGATTGTGGACACCCAAAAATAATGTGGGTATTTGTACGGAGCTGTTTGCTTTGCCGTCACTCTTCTGAGATGGCTTTCCACTAGATTTTTAAGCATGATTCTGAGGTTGGGCATTGGTGTTGATCAGCTGTTGAAATCACAGATTTTTATTTCTTTTTTTTTACCTCATTACTAGGCCTAAATTGCCCCCTTTTTTTGCAGGCCTGAAATGCAGGAATGGATGTTTATTAACAAATGGAAACATCTTGGGTTCATGCTGTCTGCAATGAAAAGGCAAAACAAATGTAAGACACACTGCATTTCTTATTTTTTCCATACTACCCCAACGTTTTCTCATTTGAGGTCATAAAACGGAACTCCTAGAATTAAAAATGCCAAGCATCACTGCTCTCTGTGGATTTATAGTATTCAAGTTCATAAGTAGTTGTGTGCAGTAATGGAAGAGCAATATAAAAATTAGTCATGGCTCGGATTTAGAGGGCTGGTTGTAATTAAAACTGTGTAAAGTCGTTAGCACAGTTAACTAGATTTGTTATGCCCTTAATAAGGCTTTAAGTTTGTTTCTTTTAAAAAGGACAGCTCATTCAGGTCAAAAGTAGCAAGCAGCTATACAGCAGATCAGTAATTTACAACCCAATCATGTAATTATCAAGTCTTTCACTGGCTAAGACAGTTACTTTAGAGCACTTGTTCTCAGTAATTGTCAATTGTGGCTTATTTATGGTTTGTAATTAGTGGAGAGCTTTAATTCATAGTAATACTCTGCCATAGTAATGATAATAGAAAACCATAAAAATCGATGAATTAACATTTACATTTACAGCATTTAGCAGATGCCCTTATCCAGAGCGACTTACAATTAATACAGTTTTACAGTCCAAGCAATTGTGGGTTAAGGGTCTTGCTCAAGGACCCAACAGTGGCAGCTTGGCAGAGGTGGGATTTGAACCCTGGACCTTTTGGTCCATAGTCCAGTACCTTAACCGCTAGGCTACCACAGTCCCATTAACATATTTGGTTAGCACATGTCCTTTGAAACCACCACGAGAATCTCATTTTTGACTCCGACAGTTAAATGTAAATTGTACTGTTGCCCAATCTTTTATGTTAATATGGAATGGTTGGGAGTATTGTAAGATCTGCTCAATCATTTTGGATCCTTTCTGTTCTTCTGCCAAGCTGGTTCATTTTACATACACAGCCTTGAAAGGAAGCCTTCTTTTTAAAGTAAATTAAGTTTGTCTTCACCACAGATGGTAAGTATGACCCATGGATATCACTAGAATTTCTTCAACCAAGTGTACTTTTCAAATCACAGTCCGTCATTGACATCAAGGAGTTATCCAGACCGTGCTGGCTAAGATTCGTCTAATGAAAGGCTTTAGTAACATATGACAGGCCGCAGCTGGTTAAACACAAAACAATGTGTGCTCCTCACAATGAAATAAAGCTAGCCCTTTCTTTGCCTACAATATTAACACTGCTCCTTCATGTCTGGTATTAAGCAGCCAGCGCTCAGCAAATTTTCTTAACTCACAGGGGCTCAGTTTCCTTAATAAGGACTGCATCACCGAATTAGTGAATTAAATGTCACATCATTTTGATTTAAGACTCCTTTCTATTACCCAAGTGTGACTTATTTCTCCAGAGACTGCTGTCCAAAGACTACAGTTAAACATGGCAGGATGACAAGCGGCGTGGCTGGATTTGGAAAATCCACTTTTTATTTCCTCTGAGAGGAACGGTAATTTTCAACCAGTGTGAGACGGACACTTCTGGGACACCAAAAATGTGCTGTTAAGATGAGGATACATAGGGGGGTGAGAGGGACACAGCTGTTCGTTAAGGTGAAGCATTATTGTAGTATTTCAGACTTGACAAGCCAAAGGTCAGAATTGTTTCACAAATGCAAAGCCTTGACAGAAAACAGCTTCTAATCAACTTCACCTGTGAGGAGTTTGCATATTCTTCCCATAATCACAGGGGTTTTCTCCGGGTACGCCGGTTTCCTCCAACATTCCAAACATGTATGTGTTAGTTTAATTGGTGTTTCCAAACACACCCTGTCAAAGCTAGTCCATCACTGTGGGGACATAATGTGATGTGACAGCCATCGAGACACTAGATCACTGACCCAAAGGACCAGGGTTCAAGTCTC
Source organism: Ancistrus triradiatus (assembly GCA_025084515.1). Taxonomy (NCBI): domain Eukaryota; kingdom Metazoa; phylum Chordata; class Actinopteri; order Siluriformes; family Loricariidae; genus Ancistrus; species Ancistrus triradiatus. Next base: position 686,884 of record JAJAGP010000148.1, on the reverse strand, counting down.
AGCCTGTGGAGGTTCTAGACCATCTGCAGTGTGGGGCCATTCCTAAACGTTACTACAAATTAAAACTGTTGTAAGATCTTTGACAGACTGCAAGCAAGCAGGTGAGATCCTAACTTGCAAGTTAGATCATTGGCTAAGCATATTAATGTTCAATTGCAAACGTGCTTTCAAACCTGTGAATAAATTTTGATTTCCAGAACGGACTGCACTTTTTACTCAAGTGAAAAATGATGCCGGTGATGAAGATGAACCTCCGTGGCCATATTTTCAAGAAATGTTTACTTTATGCGGGAGCGAAAGATCCTGACCAGTCCGATCCCAACCTCTGATTCTGCCGAGCTCCTGTTAGGTTGATTGAGGTTTTTAAATTGCCCTTAGTGTTGTGTGCGCTTTATGACCCTGTCTATTGGTGTTCCTGCCTTGAGCTCTGTGCTGACAGCTAAGCACCAGCTTTGCCATGACCCTGACCAAGATTAAGCAGATAAGACAATGAATGAATGAATGAGTGAGTGAGTGAAAGATTATTCTTAATAGATGAAGTGTCTCTTATGCTTACCCAAAGATATGGAAACATTGGCATTTAAGATCCCCATCCAACCTCAAGAAACAAACTGAGTTAAGATAAATAAAGCCACAACATTAATGTTATTTATCAGAGTTAAGTCTGTTCTGACAATATTACTGATTATGAAAACCTTTTTCTCCAAGTCCAGTTAGGCTCAATTTTTGAGGTTGTTTATAGGCTCAAAATAGCTTTTATTTCAATAGTTGTACATTTAATATCAGAAAATTACAGTAAATAGCTGATATTTTAAGACTTTTACTCAACTAATATTCTAAGAGATGACTAACTTCTACCAAAGTCATTTTCTGGTAAGATATTTACACATTTAAGTGCAGCTTTCAGGTACAGGCACTAGTCTATGCTGCCCCTTAGAACCACCACTGAAACGGGATCATAATTCATGTGTTTAAAGTCTTATCCAGATACAAGATGCATGAAAAGACCAAATGTAAACATATTCATTCTCTCCCTCTGTCTCTCTCTCTCATTCACTCATTCTCTCTCACACACACACACCCCTAAATACCTGCTTCAGTCTACAAATGTGGTGCTGTTTAAGCCCTTCACACATGGTAACCCTGTCCAGTGACAGCTATTTCAGACCATTAACCAATTATATTCTATATATGCAGTTCTGAGGTCTAGCTGGTAGCCACTTAAGTGGACTGACTTGATAGCACTTAAGGAATCCATTGGGTACCAACCAGTCACAAGAAATTCTAAATGCAGCAAAAGCCACATTTAGCAACAAAGCCTGCGAGACACACATTACAACTGCTTTAGGGATTTCAGTAAAATCCTGCTCCAGAGAAAGATATTTGCAGGTAAAAAAAAATATAATGATAACCACTAACATTTGAAGAAGGCGGCAATGTTTTTCTTCTATTGCTTTAATGGAAGAAATAAAGCATGGTTTATCCACTAAGCTAGACATCATGCACATTAGCTGTTTTTCCTACAGGACTTTTAGATATAACTGCAGCTATAATTTTGGCCATATTAGTGTTATGTAGTA
>JAJAGP010000148.1:597804-680304 GCA_025084515.1 Ancistrus triradiatus | reverse complement strand
GTATAGATATATATGTGTGTTGGTGTGTGTGTATTGATATATCTATTATATATATATAGAGAGAGGAGAGAGGGGTGGGGGGGGGGGGGGAGAGTAGAGAGAGAGAGAGTTAGAGAGAGAGACAAAAACAAAAAAAGAAAAAGAGATAGAGAGAGGAGAAGAGAGAGTGAGACAGAGAGAGAGAGGGGGGGGGGGGGGGGGGGAGAGAAGAGAGAGAGAGAGAAGACGAGAGAGAATAGAGAGAGAGAGGAGAACACAACACACAAACAGACACAGAGAGAGAGATAGTAGAGGATAGGAGAATAGGAGAGATGGGAGAGAGAGAGGGGTGGGGGGTAGAGAGAGAGAGCGAGTAGAGAAGAGTTGGAGAGCGAGAGGACAAGATAGAGAGAGGGATGAGAGACAGAGAGAGAGAGAGACACAAGAGACGAGAGACATGATAGAGAGGAGATAGAGGACTTATAATTACAAACAAAAAAAAAAACAAAGGAGTATATATAGAGGATATATAGAAAATGTGGGGGCGTGGGTGTAGATATATATATAGAGATATATTTATATTTAATATATATATGTGTGTGTGTATATATATATATATATATTATATATGTGTGTGTATATTATATATATATATATAGTGTGTGTGTATATAGATATATAGATATATATATATAGATATGTGTGATTATATATATGTTGTGTATATATTATGTGTAATTCTATATCTAATCTATCTATCTATCTAATATACACCACACACATATATATTTATGTAGATATATGTGTGTTGTGTGTGTGCCGTATATTAATATGTGTGATATATATATATATAATATATATATATATATATATATATATATATATATATATATATACAAGCACGCAACCACCAACACACACACATTTATATAAATATAGAGAGAAGAGCTAGGCAGATGAGAGAGAGACCGAGAGAGACGCAGGCAGAGAGAGAGAGAGAAAAAAAACCATGAGATCCAAGAGCAGAGAGAGAGAGAGAGAGAGAGAGAAAAACAAAAAAGAGCAGAGATGAGAAGAGAAAAAAAACAAGAGAAGACAAAAAGAAACATAAGAAAATAAATAACCAAGAGGAGAGAGGACGAGACGAGGGCGACGGAGAGAGAAAAACCAAGAGGGGAGGGCGGGTGGGAGCCGAGAGAGAACGAGAGAGGAGACCGGGGGGGGCGAGAGGAGATGAGTGACTGAGAGAGAGAGATGAGAGAGGAGCAGAGGGAGGGGCTGGGGGGGGGGGGGGGGGGGATGAGAAGAGGAGAGATTTCCATCCCTTTCTTCTCCCCTCCTTTATCCTTCCCCTACTTTCTCCCCTTCCCCCTGATATGATATTGTAGATGTGGTGTGTATAGATCTATTATAATATATTATTAGGTGTGTGGGGTGTGTGTGTGCGTGCGTGTATATATATATAATTATTATATATATATACATATAATATACGCACACACACACACCAAATCTACCTATTTATATTATATATATATATATATATATATATATATATATATGTGTGTGTGTGATATATATATATATATATAGATTAGATAGATATTAGAGAGAGGGTGGAAAAATGACGAGAGAAAACAAAGAGAGAGAGAGGAGAGAGAGAATAAAAAAAAGAGAGCAGAGGAGAGAGGGAACATCACACAACAAAAAGAGAATGCGAGAGAGAGAGTATAGAGAGAGAGAGATGAGAGAAAAAAATAAGAGAGAGAGGATGGAGAGACGAGAGAGAGAGGAGAGAAGGAGGGAAAAAAATAAAGAGAGAGAAGGAAAGAGAGAGAGAGAGGGAGAAAAAGAGATCAGAGAAAGGAGAAGAGAGAGAGCAGGAGAGAGAGAGAGAGAGAGAAAAATACAGAACAGAGAGAGAAGACAAAGCGAGAGAGAGAGAAAAAAAAAAAAAAGAGAGAGAGAGAGAGAGAAAAAGAGCTAGAGACGAGAAAAAAGAATAGGATTGACACAAACAACAGGAGATAGAGCAATAGACAACTTATAATATCTAGATATACACCAAAGAGAGTTGTATAGTTAGAGAGGATATAGATATATATACAACACACATATAGTAAATATACACAAACACAATGATATTTATATAGATACACAACACACCACAAATATATATATATACACAAACATATATATATACACATTATATATATTATATATATATATATATAATATAAATATATATAAACACACAAAATATATACACATATAGCTATATATATATATATATAAAATGTGTTGTGTTGTTGCTGTGTGTATATATTATATAATGTGTGTGTATGTATATATATTTTTAATATATTATGATGGTGGGTGTGCTGTGTATATATATGTGGTGTTATTATATATAGTATGTGTGTTGTGTATATTATATATCAGAATAATGTTGTGTAGTGTGTGTGTGTATATATTATATCTATATATATTACACACAATACTATATATATATATATATAGGTGTTGTATTGTGTGTGTATATATATATATATATATACGCACACACCACACACATCTCCTATATATGGGTGTGTGTGGTGTATATATATAGATAGATAGATATAGAGATATACCACATTAATATTATACAACACAAATAGTAGAGATGCATGAACAAAACAACAAGATAGAGGAAACAGATTAGATTAGACAAAAATATAGAGAGACACAAACATATAGAGAGTATAAAACAAAAATAACAAAGAGATATATTATAGATATATATATATATTATATAATAGAATAGTAAACAAACTACATAGATATATATATATACAATATATTAACAGATATATATATTATATTTATAATATATAGGTATATAGTGTGTATATATTAATAATATCTATGTATATATGGGTGTAATATATATATATATATATATATATATATATATTTGTTATTATAATATATATAATAGTATATATATAGATGTATATATATATATATATATGTGTGGTATGTATATATATGTGTTGTGTGTGTTGTATTATATAGTGTGTGTATTTTTTTTATATATATATATATATGTGTGTGTGTGTTGTGGTGTATATATATATATATACACACACATATATATATAGATAAAAAACAAAATATTATATAAGAGAGAGATATGAGATAGATAGATATATATATAGGTTGGTGTGGGTGTGTGTGTGTGGTATAATATATTTATATATATATAGATTTATAAGATATATATACATCATAATATAATATAGATTATATACATATAATTTATATAATATACACACCACACACACACACACATTATATACTATTATATATATATAATAAAATGTTGTGGTGTGTGTGTGTGGGGTGTATTAGGTCTGTGTTATATATATATATATATATATATATATATATATATGATATATATATATAATACTGTGTGTGATAGATATATATATATATATGTGTGTGTGTGCGTGCGCGTTGGTGTGTGTTATATATATATACATATATATACGCACACACACACACACATATATCTAAATATATATTATAATGTGGTGTGTATATATATTATAGATGAGAGAGAGTATAGAGGAGAGAAAAAAATGATTATGAGAGAGAGAGAGAGAGAGATGAGAGAGAGAGAAAAAGAAATGAGTGAGACGAAGGAAAGAGAGTAGAGAGAGAGAGAACGAGAGGAGAGAGCAAAAAAAAAAAAAAAAGAGATATAAGGATAGAGAGTATATAGAGAGAGAGAGAACAAAGATAACCCAAAAAAATATATATTATATATAGATATATAGTTAAAAAAGAGAGATATAGACACCAGAAGATATACATTATATATAGAAATAGACACAAAACACACACACATACACAAATATATAATATATATATATGATTATTATATATATATATATGATGTGTGTGTGTGTATATATAATATATGCGCACACAAACACACACATACTCCATTATGTGTGGGTGTGTGGGTAATATATATATTGATAGATAGATATAGAGATTATACACATATATATACACCCATTTATATACATATTCCATTATATATGTGTGTGTGTATATATATATATATATAATATGTGGGGATTATATATATATTATATATATATTTATATATAATATTATATATGTATATTATGGTATATATATTATATATATGTATATATCTATTGTGTGTATATATATATATATATTATATATATATAGATATCTCTTATCTATCTATCTCTCTAAATCTATATTATACACACGCACACATATATATAACATTACATACATATTTTCAACGTACACTTATATATATATATTATATATATATGTAAATTTTTGTGTGTATATTAAGATGGACCGTGTATATAGAGAGGGAGAGAGATATTATATATGATAGAGAAAAGGTACAGAGAGAGAGATATATTAGATAAGTGTAGAATATATCATATATAAGTATATATATATGACACATATATATATTATATATACACAATAATATATATATATTATATATAATAGTATATATATTAACAACCACCTTATATCTATATTAATATATTATATATATATATATATATATATATATATACATCATATATATACCGTACATATAATTTATATATATATATTAGTACGTGGATATATATTACGTGTATATCTTATGTATGTGTATGTGTGTATATAATATATATATTATATATATATATTATATATATATAGATATATGTGTGTATCTATATCTATATATATATGGTATATATCATTATATATATATATTGTGTATATATATATATATTATATATATATATATATATACACGTATATATATAGTAACGTGTATTATATTGTACGTGTATATATATATGTTATATTATACCGTACATTATATATATATAAACACATTACATATATATATATACACACATGTTACTATATATATATATATATATTATATATATAGTGTACGTGTATATTGTATGTATTATATATATGCGTGTGCGTGTGTATTTATAATAGATAGATAGATAGATATAGAGATATACACATATATATATTCCACACCATTCTACACAACACAGACAGATATATACACATACATTATAAATACGTGATATTATATGTAAGTGTATTATAATATGTACGTATATATATAAATATAGATATATTAATATATATTATATACACACATACATAAATATATATACACGTACATGATAGATCAAATATATATAGACACAGACCAGGCCCTCCAAATTATTGGCACCCCTGGTTAAGATGTGTTCTTTAGCTTCTAATAAATTGAGGTTTTTTCTAAATAATATAGGACCACTATGGAAAAAAGAGTAAAATCCAACCTTTAACTCAAGTGCATTTATTCAGTAGGAAAAAAAATCCTACATTAAGAAATAATTGTTTAACATCAAATAATGTGTGCCACAATTATTAGCACCCCTGATGTTAATACTTTGTACAACCCCCTTTTGCCAACGAAACAGCACCTAATTTTCTCCTATAATGTTTCACAAGATGGGTGAACACAGAAAGAGGGATCTTCGACCATTCCTCTTTGCACAATCTCTCTAAATCATCCAGCGACCTGGGTCCTCTCCTCTGCACTCTCCTCTTCAGCTCACCCCACAGGTTTTCAATGGGGTTGAGGTCTGGAGACTGAGATGGCCATGGGAGGAGCTTGATTCTGTGTGTGGTCAACCATTTCTGTGATGATCTTGCCATATGTTTAGGGTCATTATCTTGCTGAAAGACCCAGTGACGACCCATCCTCAGCTTTCGGGCAGAAGCCACCAGATTTTGTTTTAAAATGTCCTGGTATTTCAAAGCATTCACGATGCCATGCACCCTAACAAGGTTCCCTGGGCCTTTGGAAGAGAAGCAGGCCCACAGCATCACTGATCCTCCCCCGTATTTCAAAGTGGGCATGAGGTGCTTTTCTGCATGCTCAGCTCTTGTGTTATGCCAGACCCACTTACAGCATTTGTTGCCAAAAAGCTCTATCTTTGTTTCATCTGACCAAAGCACTCGGTCCCAGTTGAAGTTCCAGTACTGCTTAGCAAACTCCAAACGTTTTCGTTTATGATTGTGAGTGAGAAAAGGTTTTTTCCGTGCATGCCTCCCAAACAGCTTGTTGGCATGTAGATAGCGCCTGATGGTTGTTTTGGAGACTTCGTGACCCCAAGATGCTACCATTTGTTGCAGTTCTGTAACAGTGAGCTTTGGAGAACTTTTTATTTCTCTTATCATCCTCCTCACTGTGCGTGGTGGCAAAATAATCTTGCGTCCTCGTCCAGACTGTTTCCCAATGTCCCAGTTGTTTTAAAACTTCTTAATAATTCCTTGACAGTAGATATATGGACAGTTGTAGGCCGAGTGGTATTCTTGTAGCCATTGCCGACTTGTGAAGGTCCAACCAATCTGCCTTACTTGAATGCTATGTTCCTTTCTTTCCCATGTTGAAGAGAAATGGCCTCTGTGTCACATCATAATTATACCCCAGGGAAACAGGAAGTTGTGAATTGCTAATTAAATGTTCCTACATACTCTGATTAACTTCGTAAACTACTGTAGAAGTGACAGAAATTTTTTAATTACATTTATTTCCTAAGAATTGTTAGGGGTGCCAATAATTGTGGAACAGGTGATTGTATGAAGAATAATTATTTATTAGACAGGGATTTTATTTTCCCCCTTAAACTTCACTTGAGTTAAAGGTTACATTTTTCTACAATTTTCAGTGTAAGAGTATGTTTCCACAATAAAAACTCAATGTATTAGAAGCTAAAGAACACATCATAACCAGGGGTGCCAATAATTATGGAGGGCACTGTATATATATATATATACACATACATTATATATACATACATATACATACATATACATACATATATATATATATATATATATATACACATACACACACACATACACATACACATATATATACACATACATATACACACACACATATATACACACACACACATACACACACATATACACACACATATATATATATATATACACATACATATACACACACACATATATACACACACACACATACACACACATATACACACACATATATATATATATATACACACACACACACACATATATACACATACATATACACACACACATATACACATACATATACACACACACATATATACACACACACACATACACACAAATATACACACACACATATATATATATATATATATATACACACACACACACACACACACACACAAATATACACACACATACATATACAAACAGACAGACAGTGGGGCAAAAAAGTATTTAGTCAGCCACTGATTGTGCAAGTTCTCCTCCTTAAAAAGATGAGAGGTCTGCAATTTGCATCATACATACACCAACTATGAGAGACAAAATGAGGGAAAAAAATGACACACTAGGATTTTTAAAGAATTTAATAGTAAATCATGGTGGAAAATAAGTATTCGGTCAATAAAAGTTCAACTCAATACTTTGTAACATAACCTTTGTTGTCAATGACAGAGGTCAAACGTTTCCTGTAAGTCTTCACCAGGTTGGCACACACTGTAGCTGGTATTTTGGCCCATTCCTCCATGCAGATCTCCTCTAGAGCAGTGATGTTTTGGGGCAACAAGGACTTTCAACTCCCTCCACAAATTTTCTATGGGGCTGATGTCTGGAGACTGGCTGGGCCACTCCAGGACCTTGAAATGCTTTTTACGGAGCCACTCCTTCGTTGCCCGAGCGGTGTGTTTGGGATCATTGTCATGCTGGAAGACCCAGCCATGTTCCATCTTCAATGCTCTCACTGATGGAAGGAGGTTTTGGCTTAAAATCTCACAATACATGGCCCCGTGCATTCTTCCCTTAACAGGAATCAGTCGTCCTGCATTAAAATCACACAGATACAAGACAGGAGCTTCCGCTAAGGTTCACCTAAGCCATCAGAATCGGGGAAAGCCGTAATCTCAGTGATTTTTAACCATAACATAATTGTTGATTGCCGGAGGAAGACAATCTGGTACAAGTATTCCAATAACTGCTGAACTCTTGTAATTTCTACATACAGTGGTCTAAAGTTTACTCAGAATGGTGCAATAAAGACAAAAACATCCAGTGATTCTTGACAGAAAGGCATCTTGGAATGTACTACACATCAAACCTTGAGGCGGACGGGCTAGACCACTTTGGGTTCCATTTCCGTCAGCCAAGAACAGAACGCTGAAACTGCAGAGAGCACAAGACTGGAAAAATCTAAGAATAATTCTTGGTCTAAATCTTAGTTTCAATAATCTCTACTTGCCACTACTTAGCTGGGAGTGTCATAATGTGGCACCAACATCATGAATCCATTGACTCAAACTGGCGGTGGTGGTGGAGGTGGCTTCTTGACATGCTTTGGGCCTGTCAATACATGACCATAACTTACCCACCTTCTAAGGGCTACTTCTAGCATGACAGTGATCATGTCACAAAGAAAAATGCATCTCTGAACGGTTTGATGAACATGAGCAGTTCAGGGTTCTGTAGTGGCCTTCCAAGTCATTAGATCTGAATTCAATAGAACAGTTTGAAATGTGGTAGAACGAAAGTCCTGAAAAATCAGCAAGAATTCATCATGCAATCACCCCAACATGGAGCACATTCTCAAAGGAATGTTTCCAGCATCTTGCATCCCATGCCAAGAACAGTTGAGGCTGTTTTCAGAGTAGTAGCAGTCCTAAAAGAGCTCAAAGGGAGTGTAGTCTGAAGGCGAACTTGGTTAAACATAACCAGACAATTGCCAGATCAGCCCATTGTGTAAAGTGTCAAAGTAACTGCTTTGGGATCAGCCTTGTAATAAGACAAGAACGAGACACGAGTGCGTCAGTGCCGAGTCAAACGACTCCAGGTGTAAACACCAAGACCTGCACAACAAAAAGCTCGCATTCAGTACAACTGAATCGCGACTACATGACATTAAAGACTCCTTGAAACATTTAAAACCAGAACATTTATTGCTTCACCTGAATACTGCATTGAAAGCACACGCATTCAGTATACACAGAGAGATCTTACAATAATATGGACTCACAAAAAGCAGTGAACATATAATGCTCTACAAAACTACAGAAATGTAAAAATTCTAAATATCAAAACAGTACAGCTGCAGTATCGGCAGTCGGTTTTTACTGGTGAGGGTATTATACACTGCTTTAGCTCAAGAGACTGGCTTCGGAAAAAACGTCAGGATTGTTAAAAAATAGTGATTCATTGAAATGTTTGTATAAATTATTGTGAACCGAAAGTGAGCTGTAAATTTCAGTGAATGTACCTTTTATGTTAAACTCTTTCCTTCAGTACACTCTAAACATGTAACAGTAGGAGTTTAAACAGAGGAAGAAAATATCTTAAAAACAATATCACTAATCATACATTCCGCACTGGAGAACCCGATGCGAGAACCTCTCAGCATGCGACCAACTGCGCCGAAGACTGGAACAGAATAGCAATTAATAACTATGGCTTTGCAACCGCCTTTGCTTCAAACTATACTAAGTGATGAGCCTTTGGGGAGAAAAAAACCTGCACAAACTAGTAGGACCTCTGCTGTGCTCGAGTTCAAGTCTATGTACCTGAACTTCAAAAACTCAAACAAGTCACTCCAGAGTGCTCATAACCCTAAAATCTGTACTGAAGATATGAACAGACTCTCTGCTATGTTACAAGGAAACGCAGACAGACTGAGAAATGCCTTTGAAGACCAGCTGCATTCAGTGGAATTAGGAGACTGACAGCAGTTGAAAAGAACCTTCCAGTTTAAAACCTTCAATCAGGAAGAGAGGAGGGAAAAATAATAATAATAAAAAAAAAAAAATCACTTATGTACATCAGCATAGTGTGTCCGCCCAAACAAGTAAGAAAGCTGGAGAAGGTAGGTGATGCTGGACCAAAAGGCTTTTTGGCGGGCCCAGATAAAGAGCCCCTCCTGATAGTGTTGGTTAGTGTGTTCTCCATTCTCCACACGCTGGTGGTGGTGTTTTATGCTACATGGTCTGTTTGGGAGGCTCTTTAATCCTGCTCCATAGGCTCCTCTGTGTTGTCCGAGTCCAGCTCCCCCGAGTCTACGCTGCCCTCTGTGGGAGAGTCTGCGCCACTGGGGGCGGAGTCAGGAGCAGAGTCGGGGCCAGGGGCCGGATCGTTGCTGCTGCTGCTACTACTTACAGGCTCGCTAGGCTCCTCCCCCTCTCCCCTTTCGGGACTGGAAGCCGGAGCAGTCTGCTCCGATTGGTCCATGTCGCTGGGCTCCTGGGCAGAGCCGCAAGGTACCTCCCGCTCGGCACAGTCGGACTGTGTACTGGACGGCTCTGAGGCAGAGAAGCAGGTTTGGACATGGGCTTTTATTTAACTTCAGTCATTCAGAGCATGCAGAAATTTGTAAGAGAAATATCCAGTAGGTCGCAGACTGACTTCTCATTTACTGAAATACTAGGAATGAGCATAAACAAATCTAAATTGCTCATACACATTCAGCAACATGCCGACTATACGTTAAGGTTATATTTAACAATTGATAGAGATTACAATAATCAGCGCACTGCGTGTGGAGAACTGCATTCCGACCACAAAGCAAAGTCAAACGCATCTCAGTTCAAGCAAGCCATATACACAGCTCAAAACAATACCTCAATAAAGTATGGAGAACACAGGCAGTGCTTGTTAAGTTTAGCAGCTGGCTCAATATTAGTGGACTGTGGTGAGTGCTATAATAACAGAACAAAGTCCACAAAGTGCCAACTCTTTCAAAGTTGCTGATAGAAACCAAAATGTCAGTTACTACTAAAATCTAGGGGTTTAATGGCTCCCGATTCGAGTACATGACTCGGTTTTCTCACGATTTCACATTCCATTGAATACATTCCTTTTTTATTTCCAAAGTGTTAACAGTGCAGAACAATGCTCATGTCCTGTAGAATTTGTAAACAAAATTTGTCCCCCGCAATTAAAAGTAAATACCAGAAACAGATTTAAATTTGGAAAAATGTTCAATTGTAGCTTCACCATATTAAATAACAGTAAAAAGATTAATTTGCCAATTTGAAACATAATTCAAATGTATGTACTTTATCTACACAAATTGAAACAGTAAGAACCCTTAGCCCTCAAATTAAAATAGAGTTTTAAATAATGCTACTGCAATTTAAATTCGGAAGATATGCAACTGTGAGCATGGCGTATCACTGCGCCCTCTGGTGCTCAAATATGCAACTGCATTAAATGGCATAATGAACATGATTTACATTTTAGCATTGAGGTGTCACAATGTATCCTGTACGACCCCCGGATTAAAATGAATACATACATGTTGCTAATCAAGATATGTAATGTGTGATGCACCGAAATAAAGTCTGAACCTAGACAAACACAAACCAAAACAAAAAGTTGTTTTATTTTTTAATTCTCGTTTGAAATTGCATGGGTTGTGTGGACACTTATTAAACTATTATTACTCGTACCTCGGATGAACAGTTCAGTTTCTGGAGATCATGAAATGGTTCACCCTGCAGACAATTTTGCTGTTTATCAATTTTAATGTTATTAAAATTAACATTTTTCAAGTGTTAGATTTTGGCACATGACTGTCATAACTAATGCGCCTGCCAGTGTTCAGGTTCAATCCCAACCTTCCTCATGCTCTCACATGCTCCAACCCTCTGCACCCATCCTGCATTTCCTTAATCACGGCCTCTGCCATTTAAAACCGCTTGTCTGATGCTTTCAAAGACAGTTAGCTTGTTATAGGCATGTGTCACTCACTGTGACATTAACCTTTTCACAGTCAAAGACTATTTTTCCTTCTCATAAGGTGTCATTTCCAGCACATCCCTATTTAATATGTTTCAAGTCTACAGCAAATTAAACGTCAAGTTCTATAAGTTACAGATGAACTATGAGAAGTCCCATTTAACTGCCATTCAATTTTTGGCAAGAACACTTCCTGGCAATGAACTTGTTTTGACTTTTGAAGCATTGTGGTTACCACCAGAACCACAACAAAAATCTAACAAAAAAATTACTTGGAACCAGCAGTAAATAAATCTAACCCTAACCCTTCTAAAAGCCTATCTCCCTGCAGTTTAAGTATGGAATAAGACATTCTAAAGCCATACCTTGGTCTTCACAAGCTGCTGTTGAAGTGGCAGCCTCGGTCTCCTCCTCATGCTCGTCGTCTTTCTCCTCCGTCATGGAGGACGGCGACTCGGTATCCTCCGGTTCCTCGGAGACACTCTCAGGTTGAGGTTTCTGGCTACCTGGCTCATCTTCAGCATCCTCCTCCTCCTCGTCTCCCTCCTCACTGAACTTGAGTCGCTTTACCTCTTGCTGATCGTCCTCTGTGTTTTCCTCTTCTTCTCCATGTTTGTTCTTTATGCAGCTACTTGAGGTGGACCCAAGAGCCGAGGCAGACAAATCACTGAAACACAGTGTTTTCAGGGTTCATATGTGTTTTGATCAAATAGCTTCGATAACTTTGCCTTGCCTTTAAACTAAACTAACTCGTTGCGATATCGTACGGTAGTTCATTTGAACCTCTTAACATTGTTGCCAAAGCTCAGATCACCCACAGCCACCATCTTCTATATGCGGGATCTCTGAACAGCTGGAACATAATTCTGCCGTCTTTTAGTAACTGCTGCTTTTTTAGTAAAGCTGTATACTAGGGGTTTTGCGCCTACAGAGGGCTTAAAATTGTCTAAGATTTATGCTGTGGAACGAAGCTAAAGAAAGAGAACATGAACAGGTTAGAAAAGAAGTATGCATGGAATAGGTGAAGTGTACCTGCCGAGTTTGCTGTGGCCCTGAGTGGTGTTTGATTCTTTGTTTTCTGTGCTGTCAGGCAGGCCATTTGTGGCCAGTGAGCTTGATGGAGAAATCTTAGTTCTGCTCAGCGGCCTGGGTGTTCCTGGCCCGTTCACTTTCCTGAGAAATTAGGTGAGAACAAAACTGTATAAGCAACACACAAAATATACTTGCAATGTAAACAACCCTTTCTCGTCATGGATGCCGCTTTAAAACTTCACAAATCCAAATGCTATACCTTTCAAAGTTTTATATTTGTTAATTAGCTACGGCTACGTTACCTTTCAGTGAAGATGGATGCGTTGCCTGGCAACATGACTCCATTCATTCTGTTCACACCACTGCAGCCATTTTTTCTAAGAACAGAGGCAAACCATGATTAGCCTTTTAGCCATTCGAAGCTTACATGAGCACAACCAATGGAAGTTCATGTTCAGACTACTTACTCTGAGGTTGGGTATACACAACTGACCACCATCACATTCTGGAAAGGAGTACAAAAGTTCATTAGCAACAGCTTATGTCTAAGAGGCACCACAAGACCCCAAAGATCACTTCATCTTACTACTTCTGCTGGACACTCACTGACCAACCATAACGTTAGAACCACTGACAAGTGGTTGAAAAACCATAAGCGTACTTACATGCACTTCAGATTTCCAGTAAGTGCAGAAAATCTGATTTCGTCAATGATCCGATCAGTTTACATGCAGTTGGGCAATCAGATGATCTGAAAGCTCTGGGTTCACATGACTCGGCCAATAATCAGATTGCTACTTTGCAACCAGACATTAACCTCACAGAAGGATGTGACGCAAATTAAAACTTGACTAATGTAATTCTTCATTTCCTCGAGCATATACTGCTAAACTGCGTTTCAGGTGGGGAGTTTATGTCCAGGGCTGCCAGAGTCTGTTCTACAAATGAGCATCAGGTCTATGGAAAATGGCCAAAAGAGTTGAGAATAAGAGAACCTGGCAACCGTCCTCAAAAAATCCACTTCCACGACAGCTCTGCACACAACAGACTGAAATCAGGGTACGCGAATACGTGCGCTGAGAAATCTGATTACCGAGATAAAATCCAGCTCTTAATCTGATTTCTAGATCACAGCAGGCTGTAACTGCAGGAATGCGACTATTATCTGATTATTAAGTTCAGGTAAACACTGACAGGTTCTCTGGGCAACGTTCTTCTGATAAACACTGAAACCTGGCAATGTGGCTGTTACTCTGACACATACTACCTACATAAACATTATATACTGTGTCTTTCAGCAGGATAATGCACCTTTCAAAAACTGTTGAATGGTTTGAGGAACATGAGAGTTCAAGGTGCTGGCTTGGCCTGAAATATCCCTAGATATCAACCCAATCAAGCATCTGCAGGACGTGCTGGACAAAAGTGCGACACGTTGATGCCAGATACCACAAGACTCCTCCTGAGATTGAGTCCAAGCCTCAAATTCTTTAACTGGAAAAGTAATTCAAGTAGTCACAGCAGAGATAACAGATGAAATGGTGCCGTTTAACAATGGACTTTTGGAAACCCACCCCAGATGAACAAAAAGTATTGTTCCCAAATGCCCCACCTTTTCTACCCCTCGAAGAAATTTCTCAGTCCCCGTGTAGTTCCTCTTGGGGTCTGTGAGAAGCTCACACAAGCGCTGGATAGTGAACGGAATTCTGGAAAACAGGAAGATCGTTCTGAGATTAGATAAAGAAGTGGCAATGCAGGTATGTGCTGATTAATGACCATTCAAAGTGCCGTTTGAATTTGTACTTCTTGGAATTGCGGAGCTGATCCCCTAGTGGGCACTGTTGCCTATGTAATGTACTATTCTGGGAGACACAGGAAAATAAACCCTACTGAGAGAGCATGGCTTCACTGCTGCATGATGCATGTTTGAGTGAAAATACAAGTGTTTGCCTGTCCTATTGTAAAGCTTCCGTGTTGTTTGTAACACTGTCTTATCAGCACATTTTTGGCTCGCGTCAAAAGCTAACGGTCGCTTCGATCACTCAATCATGTTTTCAGCATCATCTCACGCATTTACTTATCGTCTGCATGCGGTCTTCTTGTGAAAAAACCCTTTGTATTACATTACAGTAGCTTAAAGACACCATGTGACTATGGTAATGTCCGCTCAGTGACTACATCGGTCAACAACCTGCTTCTCAGAATGTTTTTTCCACATTTTAACCCCGCTTAGCTTGATCAGGGTTGCAGGCTCTGGAACCAAACGGCATAACGATGCATAGGTGAGCATGTACCCCAAACGGGACACTAGTCCATTTGACTGCTGTGCCACTGGATGCCTTATAAAAATACAAAATACTTCATTTGCATATCATAATGCTAACATGTTTGGCCTATGCTGCCTACTATACAATATTGGATGCAGAAATAGCAAACCTTGGGAATTTTGATAATGTGATATATTATAATCCACTTCACATGTGAATTATTCTGGCTGATAGCACCTGATTTGGGGGCTCAGTAAGAGTTATTGATTAAATGGCTAACATGGTATGATGCTACAGATAAAATAAACAGTTATATTTATTCCCTTTTTCCTTAAATTGTTTATAACAGAACACACATTGATAAACTTAGTACATCCTATATGGCGCAGTACGGTGCTGCTATTGCTAGTTGGTAAGCAGACTTCAATACAGTGATAGATAACGTGCAGATAAAGTGTCTTTGAATACTGATATTCTATTTTGTGCAGTCTCTAGCCACTATATCATGCATATATAGACTTGTGCAATACACAAATCGGTATTAAATGTTACGCCTACTCGTCACAGATCACCTGTCTGTACACAACTACTGCATTATGTTCAACAGCCAGTAGATGGAGCAGTTTTAAAGGGGTAAAAGTATGAACCACCTCCACTGACAATCTCAGCTCTCCCACAGACAGGGCGATTTTGTACAGAGTCACGAGTTTTCACTACAATAAAACTATTCACCCGTTGTATCCGTTGACTATCTTCAGTATCCTCTCCTTCATCTCCTCAAATGGAACAGATTCAACATTTGGGTTTGCAGGTCCTCTCTGCTCCGGGGCCGATGCCCGAAAATCCTCCATAACCTTCTCCAGCTTGAACAGGAAGTAGCTCTTAAACTGTGACCATGACAGCCTACAAAGACGAAAAGACAGCTCATGACACCATTCACAAAATCCGAAGCCATGCACACAACTAAGGGATTTCCATCTAATGCATCTGTAGCTTATTAATGATTAAACCAGGCAAGTTTGTTACATTTTCTGTTTTCTACTAAGAAGAAAACTTCACTGAAAATATACTTCTAATGGAAGCTGAAAGCCAATCAATAAATGTGACATTTCTGTGAAACCCTTTCAGGAATCCCTTAAAGTAGAAATGAAAGTCTAATTTGTATAAATTGACCTTTCACACGCAGGACTGTTATTTATTTATTTTGTGCTTATGCAAATCAGTGCTGTCAGAGTCACTCAATAATGCATGAACATCTTAAGGAACCAGAAATGTTTCACTGTATAGCATCATTGCTCGAAAGTAATTATTGTAACTTAAAAAAAATTAATAAATAAAGTAAAACCTTGCGACATTCACTCCTCTTTTAATCTTAGTGATATCCAGAATTGGCACCCATTTAATAAAGGTGGATAATTAGATGAATCGCCCACTGAAATTATGGAAAACACTGAATGGATGCATGTCTATTCTACAGAACTGAAAAGGCCTCATTAAATTGCACTTGTTTGTAACAACTTCACACAACCATCAAACGTAGCAAATCTTTAATACACAGACATTACTCTAATCAGCATCGTTTCATTTTCTTTAACATGTTTTACTCAACCACTGATTTTACACAATCTTTCTAGCCTAAGGTTAGTATATGATATTATTCTTGGTACTTCACACAGGTTAAGGTACTGATCTACTGACCCAAAAGTCTAGAGTTCAAGTATCGGCACTGCCAAGTTGCTACAGACAAGCCATTCAGCAAGACCTTTAATCCGCAATTGCTTGGACTGAACCCTGTAAGACTGCGCTGCTCAGGATAAGGGCGTCTGTTAGATCAAGTCGATGGCTTTTTATATTTCTTCATTTATTTTATTGAACAGCATACACCTATATAATAAATTGCTCTTAGTTATACACTGCAAACAAACCCAACTAATGAACCACACAAATTCACCCGCTGAACTTCTCTTGGAAAGATAACACTTTCAGTCAGAGAAAGAATGCTGGGATATATAGACATGGGTACACACCAGTGTGCTGAGGTACTTCATTCTGTGCTTCATGTTTGAAAGATAGAGGATAAATTAAATCAGCAGACACCACTACACAAAGTATGGGACAGTTTAACAGAAACAAAGAACATTGGCTCAGTGTCTTTAGTTTCACAGGATCATTAGAGCATGTATTTATGTGACAATACTAGGGTTGGGATGGTAATGACTCTATATGCTAATCACGCAGCAATACTGATACTAATGGTCATCTGGCACTTCCTAACAGATTTAGATCACAACATCATCCTTTATCACAATAATTCTCCAGAAAATAATTTGTTTCCAAAAATGTCACTATCTTTCCAAAAAGCAATGTGATATACTTCTCAATACAGAATCTCTAAACACACTCAAGGGTTCTACATCATCTCTTGTGGACTTTCCTCTTCAGCTCACTAAAGACGTTTTTAAAAGGGACTCAGGCAAGGGAAATACCCATGCCACAGCTTGGATTCTGTGGACACCTCACATCTCAGACCCTCCACCATAGGGGGAATTAGGTTATTTTCTCAAGAACTGTACTTTGTTTCACGCAAGACCCATACTGAGGTTTTTTTGGCATAAAAGCCAGTTCCAGTTAAAGCTGTAGTAGGGTCTATGCAAAATAGGCTCCCCTTCTACTCTTCAACAGGCAGATTCACTACAGCTCCAGTTGTTGCTCTGATTTAGAAAGTTAAACACAGTGTCTGATTGTGTATTCTTTCATCTTCCCCATGCTGAAGAGAATTTGGCACTTTTGTTGCCTCAAATATACCCTAGTGAAAGAGGAAGTTATAACCCCCCCCCCGCTCCCCTTTGTTGTAATGCCAGTGTGTAAGTCATGTCAGCCTTTTACACTTAGATCATTTAGCAGACACCCTTACCCAGAGGGACTTAGAGTTGATACAATCCAAGTAATTGTGGGTTAAGGGTCAGCAGTGGCAGAGGTGAGATTTGAATTCCCATAGTCCAGAACCTTAACCGCTGGGCTACCACAGTTCCAGCATGATATCACAGTAACCCAAAAAACATCTTGTGAATGAATGCTTGGCTTTCTCTGTCTTCAAGTGCCCCCATTATGGCTCAGTTGGGTTTTGATTAGGGGAACATGTCAATCAAGTGATATACCCAATTAGAAATACCCAATTCTAAAACAGACTCACATAAATACAAAAAAAATAAAAAAAAACCTTTGAGAAAAATGATGCAAAATGGAAGCATATACAGTAGTGGCCTCAGACTTTCGGCCACCCCTGTATATGGAAAAAACTGTCTTTTGGGTTTTTGTCATAGCCCACTCTCCAGAGTGCCATTTACTCTAGAGCAATTATTCTATATTAACAATTTATGGTTAAGTATTTCACCAAAAGAATTTAAAAATTGCCCTGCCCCAGTTTTCAGTTCTTTTGTTTTCAATAATTGAGTACATGTTAGAGGTTAGGTTAGAAACACACTGGAAGGTTATTTTAAGCAAGTACTGCTGCATTTAGTAATAATAACATTACATTTATATAGCATTTTTTAAATAGCAAAAGACACTTCCAGTTATGATTTGACTGTAACAAACACTGATACAAAACACGAGGAGCAAACAAGAGAAATTATAGAAACAGAACACATTCAAGACAAAAGGAAAGTCGTACGCAAGCGAAAAAAAATCCGTTTTGAGGTTTTATCTCAGTGAAAATCTCAGGGAGTCAGACTATTGAATTTGTGACGGAAGAGCACTCCAGAGGCAAGGAGCATATCTATCTGTCATAGGTCATCAAACTTACGACAGGTAGAAGGGGGAACAGTGAGCAGACGAGGATCTGAGAATGCGTGTAGGTTTACAGGGCTGGAAGAGGCCCGACAGGTAAGGAGGAGAAAGGTTACAAACAGCTTTGTATGTGAGCATCAGGATTTTGAACTGGCTGTATTTCACAGGCAGCCAGTGGAGATTTTCGAAAACTGATGTAATGTGATGATGCGACCAGGCTTAACTCCAGCAACCATCTGGAGTTTATGAAGTGATGCAGAGCTAATGCCAGCCAGAAGATAGATGTGATAATCTAGGAGGCTGAAGAAGAAAACATGGCTGAGAATTGACAGCGGACTGTAAAAGGGACGATCTAATTATGGATACACTGTGCAGGTGAAAGGAGGAAGTTCTAAAAAGAAACTGAAGAGAGTCAAGAAAAATACCCAGGTTTCAGACCAGAGGGGAGGGAGACCGTTCCATTTACACAAAACAGACACACTCATTTTTGACGCCGTTTAATTTCCCATTTACGCTAGCACAGCACTAAGAAAACAAACCAATAACACACAAATTAAAGCGGGTACATAATCTCCACATTACTTACATGGTTTCTCCAGTCTTAGCAACATGGCACAGAAATTGGTCCAGCACCGGAGAGACTTCTTTTTTCCCTTTCTTCTCAAAATCTGCGGACACAACGTAGGACGATAGTTTACAAACACAAGGCTTGAGTTTCTAAGCATTTGTACTCATTATCACATGCAAATAAGTTGCATTCTGTTAAAAAAAAAAAAAAGTCCTGTATGTATTTATGCATCTCTCCCTAACATATCACTGAGATCTCTGACATTTTTCTGTTTGTTTTTCAAACATATAACTGACTGGATAGTCTTGCATTCTATGGCTATAAAAGTCGTTAAGAGCATCCGTTATGTCCTAATCCAAAATAATCCTTGTCCTAATCCAAATTAAGGAAATCCAAACAAACGTGGTTGTTTAAAATCTTACGAATCTCAATTGTGTTGTTTTTTTTGTTGTTGCTTTCTTCTTAGAAGATTGGTTGGTATTCCCATAACTAGCCAAGTCAGATTTATTTATCTAGTGCCTTGTACAATGGAGCATTGTCTCAAAGCAGCTTTACAATTTTAGATCATCTTCTAATATTTAAGCTGAATCCCTTATTGAGCAAGCC
This sequence comes from Ancistrus triradiatus, assembly GCA_025084515.1. Taxonomy (NCBI): domain Eukaryota; kingdom Metazoa; phylum Chordata; class Actinopteri; order Siluriformes; family Loricariidae; genus Ancistrus; species Ancistrus triradiatus. Next base: position 660,216 of record JAJAGP010000148.1, on the reverse strand, counting down.
TAGGGTGACGATGGCAAGGAAAACCTCCCTAAACGTTACAAGGAACAAACCTTGGGACTCAAAGGGACCCATCCTCCTTAGGAAGCCCATTACAAACCTGGAAGCTCATACACAGAACCAGGAATGACAGATACCTACAGGCAGACATCTACAATATGCAGTCTTGTGAATCCCAAAGTAAACGAGTTAGAAAACCATAATGCAGAGGTTGCAGAAACCATATAGCTGGTTTACCTTAGGCCAAGACCCTAAAGACACAGCAAATCCCCATTTCACCATCAACAATTAAGAGAATAAATCAATGCTTTGAAACAACAAGTGATGCAGCCAGATAAATGGAGTTGGAAGGCCCAAATCCTCTTGAAACGGAGACGACCAACGGCTGAAATGTACAGCGTTCAAAGAACCGTCAGCAAAACGATATAATTTTGAGGAGAACAAGGCGGCTTCAAATGCAGATAGTGTCTCGATAAGATGTGTTAAAAAGCAACTGCTGACTAAGAAATGCATCAAGGACAGAATGGAATGGAACATGGAAAGTCTGATTCATGCAGTTCAGCAGAGTTGCGTAGACTGATGAATCACAATTTGAGGTGAGTAGTGATGGTCCAGAGAGGTGTCTTCAAGATCTGGTGAGAAATACAACAGTGAGCGGCTCTACTACCATTATGCCTGGAGACAGAGGTGTCATGGTGTGAGCAGCATTTCAGCTGCTGATACTGGTGAACTGCTTCACTGTTACGTGTCAATTACAGCTTTGGAGTAGAGGAGAACATTCCTGAAAGGGTTGCTTCCAACAACTGAAAAGTTGTTTTCTAAAAAGGGGCATGTTACTTTCCAACACTTTGTGAACACCACCAAGAAGTGGCTTGAGAACAAGACCATCACGCTACTGCTTTTGCCAGACTTGAATTCTATAAAGAACATTTGGTCTTAGATTAAACACAAACTGGGAAGCAATTTATTAACAGCCATTTCAAGCCATTACCATGAAGCGGACCAACACTTTCTATAAAAACCTATCCACAACTTTACCCACAAGAATTAAACATGTAATAGGTTAATTTACTAATTTATTTCATTCCTGCTTGTTTCCAGACCAATTATTTCCTATTAAATTTATTTTTTTCTTCACTTTTATTTTTGCACAGGAGTGTACTACTAATATACTAATATGACACTTATTTAACACCATATCAGCATCAAAGGCCATTTGTGACAGAAGCATTTTTACAACAATATTCAAAGTGAATAATGAAGTGAACACCCTACTTTGGACTACAGTAATAACTGCTGTTGTATTTTTTTAGTTAATAAAATTATTTACTAACTGCATTCTGCTGATACTTACTGTGTAGTGCTTTTTAAATAAAAAAAAAAATCCTTAACGTCATGTATGAGAAATCAAAAATCATTTGGCAGCACTGGTATTTAACAAAGTGACTGAGTACAAATTTAAACCAGGGGGCATAATTAAAATAATAATAATCGCACTGTTGTGTAAAGTTTTTCAATTGCATCTGAATATTTGACCTTACTTTTTCTCATCGTGTATAGCAGTCTACCAGTAAATGCCAGCTGCCAGCTTCGTTTAAGCCCCGTTCCTCTCAAAGTTTCTACCCTTTACATCTTAGGGATTTTACCTCTTTCCACAAGTTCCTCTGGCTTGCTCATTTGTAGCATATACATGGTAGCCAAAGTCTTAAATTATAACAGATACAAAAATCTGTCTTTTAACTCCAGACACTTGGGTCGTAAACAGATTCAAAACAGCAAAATAACTGTAGAGCGCTACCCGACGTATGATGTCACAGTATTGTACTGCACTCTAATTACCATATTTTACTTAATAATTACTACAGACTCCTATGTTAATTGCATATTTGTGTAGTGGCCGCATATTATTATTGTTTTGATGCACTCTTGTGCAGTGCATATGCGTCTTCTTTCCAGCTGGTCACACAAGCCAGTCTACACTGTGGATTTCCATGCAGAGGTGAGAGTTAAAGAGCAAAGGTCCGTCACTCACAACAAAGCTCACTACCTTACTGGTCTAGCTCGTTAACTCACATTTAGACTTGAGACTATCTCGGCTAAAGTGTTTAGAGACTTTTTTGTGCAATTTACCTGTTTGCGTGCATGACTTTTCACTACTTGGTTGTAACAACCTGTGGCATTTAACAACTGCATTACATTCTGTCCAACAGGACCCTGACCAAAATGGACGTTGACCATTTTAGCGCTACTATAATAGAAATACAGCGGTGCTTCAAAGTTTGTGAACCCTTTCACACAAGTCCTAAAAGAACATAAAGAGAACCCAGTTCAACAAATGAGAGACAATTATTACACTTGGTCATTTATTTACTGAAGAAAATGATCCAATATTACATAATAGTGAGTGTCAAAGTATTTAAGCCTCTAGGATTAGCAGTTAATTTCCACATGTTTGTGGAAGTGCATCATGGCACAAACAAAGGAGATTTCTGAGGACCTCAGAGAAAGAGTTGTTGATGCTCATCAGGCAGGAAAAGGTTACAAAACCATCTCTAAAGAGTTTGGACTTCACCAATTCACAGTCAGAGATTGTGTACAAATGGAGGAAATTCAAGACCATTGTTACCCTCCCCAGGAGTGGTCGACCAACAAAGATCTCTCCAAGAGCAAGGTGTGTAATAGTTGGCGAGGTCACAAAAGACCCCAGGGTAACTTCTAAGCAACTGAAAACCTCTCTCACATTGGCTAATGTTAATGTTCATGAGTCCACCATCAGAAGAACACTGAACAACAATGGTGTGCATGGCAGGGTTGCAAGGAGAAAGCCACTGCTCTCCAAAAAGAACATTGCTGCTCGTCTGCAGTTTGCTAAAGATCACGTGGACGAGCCAGAAGGCTATTGGAAGAAAGTTTTATAGACGGATGAGACCAAAATAGAACTTTTGGTTTAAAAGAAAAGCGTTATGTCTGGAGAAAGGAAAACCCTACATTCCAGCATAAGAACCTTATCCCATCTGTGAAACATGGTGGTGGTAGTATCATGGTTTTGGCCTGTTTTGCTGCATCTGGACCAGGACAGCTTGCCATCATTTATGAAACAATGAATTCTGAATCATATCAGAGAATTCTAAAGGAAAATGTCAGGACATCTGTCCATGATCTGAATCTCAAGAGAAGGTGGGTCATGCAGCAAGACAACGACCCTAAGCACACAAGCCGTTCTACCAAAGAATGGTTAAAGAAGAATAAAGTTCATGTTTTGGAATGGCCAAAGTCAAAGTCCTGACCTTAATCCAATCGAAATATTGTGGAAGGACCTGAAGTGAGCAGATAATGTGAGAAAACCCACCAACATCCCAAAGTTGACACACCAGATACGAAAAGCAAAGGGTCACATACTTTTGCCATTAAATAATATTGAATCATTCTCCTCAATAAATAAATGATCAAGTATAATATTTTTGTCTCGTTTGTTTAACTGGGTTCTCTTTATCTACTTTTAGGACTTGTCTGAAAATCTGATGATGTTTCAGGCCATATTTAAGCAGAAATATAGAAAACTATCAAGGGCTCACAAACTTTCAAGTACCACTGTATAAAGTGTATTTTTGTTATAAAACTGCATGCAAATGATACTTAAATGCATCCAAGATACTGCAGAAAACAAGTGGAACGCCACCGTCTACACAGCATCCCTAATGCTACCCCATTTTTAATTTATGGAATTTCACAGCAATTATAGAAAATACATTACCATGCTGTTATGACCCTGTCTAGGGAAAAGCCATAACACTTAAGGGGACGTTTTGATATACCTGGCACTTTTTCTTTTGTTTGCTAAAAAGACGAAAATATTTAATGCCAAAAACGCATTGATAGACGGTATTACAAACACAGAAGATCAGCCAGATGAAACACTAGTGAATGTGAACCAGTTTATATAGTTACAGGTTAGAGAGAATATGCAGGTAGTTTGTGGACAAACAAATGAGTATGATGTACATAGAACAGGCACACAACACTGCATACAGCTTGTTACACACAAGTAACAGAAGTCCTAAACACAAACACGAGTGTCTTTCATTAAAAAAAAGGTCTCAACACATCACCCACATTTGGACTAGAACAGTCTAGTCCAAACGTGAGCTCATGAGCAAACAACCGACTGGGTAGTTACACTTTCCCACCTATAACTACACAAACTGGTTCACATTCACTGGCTAAGTTTCATCTGGCTGATCTTCCATGTTGTTTGTAATACTGTCAATCAATACACTTTTGGCTTCCATTAAATAAAAGTATCATTCATTTCAATCATTCATGTTTTCAGCAACAGCTCTGACACATTTCCATACGACTTGCAAGCAATTTTCTTGTGGAAATACCCTTTACATTACAGTAGCTTAAAAAGACTGTGACTATTGTAATGTCTGGTCAAAGTCCTGTCTCAGAGAGCGTAATGCAGACGTTAAACGAGGCATACCTGTACAGTGAGCCCTGCTATTTCACCAGTCAGTTGTGAGGAAGACAGAAACAGGGTACAATCTTAAAGCATTAATAAAACAAATGAAAGGGATCAAACATGCTGACTATATTGTATATTTAGCACAGACTTTGTATTGATTTCCTTACCAAGTATATATTTGAAGTAACTGTAAAAACGGCCTTAAAGTCCTGTCACTTCATTTATACATTTCAATTCACTAAAAATGACAATAATCCTTTGATCAGAGATTTACAGAGGTAAAACTAAACCCGGGTCACAGGTTGGCCGGTGGCATTAAACGGGTTAAGTGGCTCCTGCGACGTTAGCTTGTTTGATTTTGAGAACTTGCTCTAGATTGTAGCCGACTAGCGGCTAACGGCTAACCCGGCTAACTAGGTAAACTTGTAGGAAAACAAATTAATTCGTATTACACAGTAACAAAGTTGAAAAATTCACTCAACCGAAGCGACGGGTCTAAAGCGAAGACCAAGTTTCGTATTCAACAGTAACGGATAATGAGTGAGCCGAGTGTGCTAATGCTATGGAGCTAACAACAGCCCTCTCTTTCTGAGCGCACTCCTGTGTGGCGTCTCAACACCACCGGTCTGTTTTAATAACATTCATCAAAACTACCAAATAATATCAATATCAGTAACCTGTCAGAGCTTCCAGCAGAGTATCGATCTCCATGTTTATGAGGTTGTAGTTAGGGCCAGCACAAGCTGCGGTGCTAATGGCTGCTGCTCAGACCACAGAGGAAACAGCGGAAAAGGAAAATGTTTCAATATGGCGTACGTGACGTCACTGCCCGGCAGCGGCCGGCCTTCTGCTGCGCAATATGTGTGAGAAACGGCTACTTAAACACTAGCGTACTAAATAGAGCGTCGAGCAGCACGGCGCGCTGGATCTTACGCACTATTCTCACGAGTTCATTAGTATCCAAGGGTGCTTCAAGCCTAACTAGTAATTACCTGTTTACCACGAAGCACAGTAATGCTAACCACACGCTAGTAGACATGGAAAAAAACTCCGAAAAGAGTTTTAAAAGACTCAAGTCTGACACCTTCTCACGTCTAAGGACAATTAAGGACTTTTTCGCCACAGATTAGTCACAAACTATGATTTTCCAAAGACTGGGGATCTTACATGGTCTCTTGATTCCATCAGATTCCATTGTATTATTTTTTATCAGGGGCGTTTGTAGACTAGTCATACATACCACACAGAATTCAGCAGAGGTGATAAAGTAGCGAAGTAAGTACTTCGTTACTGTACTTAAGTATATATTTTTTAGGTATCTGTATTTTACTTGATTGTTTCTTTAACTTAACACTTTCACTTTTAGTCACTACATTTCATAGGAAAACTCTATACTTTTTACTCGCTGCATTTTCAAAACAGGGTCGTTACTTTAGCTTTAATGAACCTATTTAATTTGACTGTTTTATATATCTGTTTTTCTTATTTCATTTAGTCAGTTCTAGTAAGGCATCTAATGAAGCACCAATCAGAATCTTTGGTTTATACTTGAGGCATTACAACTACCACAATGGTGCATGACACTATGGTGGTGGTTCCGTCTCTTTGTGTAGGTTCTCAGTATTTGCACTGCACTTCATGATTTACATGATACATGTATGAGATATTATAGAGAAACTCAGATGATTTTCTATTTTTTACAATGTAAGAGTATGAAAAAGGGTCAAATCATTTCACTGTTAAACTGCATGCGCTTATGCTTGCTCTCTCTCACTCTCTCTCACACACAAACATGTTCTACACTAGGGAATTAGAAACTTTATGTGACAAGTGAAACATAGGGTGTTACACCCCTTATTTCTCTTTTTCACCCCTTGTTCTCTTTCCAAGGCTGCACTGTTGTTTTTTTGTCATTACAACTGCTGCCAGAAGCTAATGAATCTGGTTCGGTAATATATGGGTTAAGAAGGTTAAGGATTTTAATAACAAGGATATTAACCATATCATACCATGGGAGAATGTGTGAATGGCACATATCCGTAGTTAAGTGCTACAAAGTCACTTCCATCTCCAGGTGACGGTACGGTATATTTTTTTGGAATGTTTTATCAGTATACTCATTACTGCTACACATGCCAGTGTCTGGAATATATAATAGAGTAGTAATCTAACAGTTGTTTCTTGAAGTCAAAGGTGTTGGATGGGTAGGTCTAAAGACCTGAGTGGCTTTGACAAAGTCCATATTGATATGGCCAGAAGCCTGGTTCAGAGAATGCATGCAGCATGCTTCTGGTCAGCAGTGATAAGAACCTACTGACAGTGGTAAAAGGAGGGATGAACCATGAACTGGTGACAGAGAAGGTGCCCAAGGCTCATTGATGCCTCAGCAACAAAGGTTATTGCGTCCTGTCCCGAACTGTGAGAAGGGCTACCGTGACACAAGCCAGAAATATTTTATTGCTGGTCATGGGAGGAATGTCAGAGCACAGAGTGGATCGCACCTTGGTGAGTACAAAGATGTAGACAGGTCACAGTGGTAACTATAAAATCCCCTGTCTATCGGTAAAAGCACATACAGTAGGCACTCCAGTGTCAGAACTGGACCTTGGAGCAATGGAAGAAGGATATCTAGGGTGATGCTATTATATTTACAGTCTTTAGCCAAAGCAACAGTTAAGCCACCATTTCCCAATTGCTTGTTGAGTCTCTCTTCACATGGTTGTCTTTGTACACACTATATGGACAAAAGTATTGGGAAACACCACTTAATCATTGAATTCAGTTGTTTCATGCAGTCCCATTGCCAGGCGTATAAAAATCAAACACCTAGTCATGCAGTCTGTCTTTACAAACATTTGTCAAAAATATGGGTCGTTCTAAAGGGCTCACTGAATTCGAATGTGGCAGAGTAATAGGATTCCACCATTGAAGCTAGTCAGTTCTTGAAATTTCTTCCCTCCTAGATATTCCATGACAAACTGTGAGTCGTATTATTGAAAAGTGGCCTGACACAAAGTGGCAGACCACATAAAGTTTAAGAGCAGGGTTACCTAGTGCATAAAAGTCGGCATCACTCTGGAGTGGTGAAAAGGACAACCTCCACTGGACTCTAGAGCAACGGAAATGTGTTGTGGAGTGATGAATCACACTCTGAATTCTCTGCCTGGAAGTCTGATGGATGAGTCCGAGTTGTTTTTCCAGGGATGGCTTAGGTCCCTTAGTTCCAGTGAAGGGAAAACATAATGCTTCAGCATACCAATACATTTTGGATAATTGTATGCTTCCATCACTTTCAGGTTGGGGACGGCCCTTTTCTGTTCCAGCATGACTGTGCCCAAGTTCACAAAGCATAAAGCCTTATCAGAAGAGTGGAGGCAGTTATAAATGCAAAGGGGGAGCCAACTTCATATTAATACTAATGGATTTAGAATTAGATGTCATAAAAGCTCCTGTAGATGTAATGTGTAGGTGTCCCAGTACATTTGGTGTCTATACATTGTAGCTGTCTGAAGAACATTTTAAGGTTACAGATATTTATAATATAATGATAAAACAGCAATAAGTTCGGTAAGTTCAGTGGTCTGGGTTGTCAGTGTGGAGTTTGCATATTTGTTTGGGCTTCCTCCCAAATCCTGAAACCATGTCTGTGGGTGAAATGCCTGTAAATTGCCCTTAGATAAGTGCGAGTGTCCTGAGATGAACCTGTGCCTGGTGTTACTGGGATGGACTTCAGACCCTTCACAATAAACCCCAGAATGGGGCGGTTGCTGAAGACAGATGAGTGAAATATGACTCATATACCACATAAAATACTTAGTCTTTCAATTTTGTTTTAGAACAATCTCTGTCATTACGCTCTCCATCCTGGTCAGGGTTGTTTTGGATCCAAAGCTTATCCCTGAAACACAGTTTGGAAACAGTTCGGACAAGATACGGGTCAATCACTGGACGTTACACATTCATTTATTCGAGAACAAAACGGAACTTTTTAATAATTAATATCTAGACATTTACAGATTACTATGTACACCGGTTCACATTCACTCTGTTTTATCTGGCTGATCTTCCTTGTTATTCATAATACTGCCTATCAGTAGATTTATGGCTTCAGTCAAACAAAAGCATCCATCATTCCGTCCTCTTAAGTGTTACGGCTTTCACCTAGACAGGGTGGAAACAGTACGTTACTGTATTTTCTATAATTATTTTGAATTTTCATAAATTACAAAAAGGTTTAGCATGTGTATGACAGTTTAGGCTTCTATTTCTGTTTTCAGAGGTATTTCTGACACATTTATATATCATTTGCAAACAATTTTCTCTTGATAATACTTTACAATAGCCTAAAAAAAACCAAAAGTTTATGCGACTAGGATGATGTCCAGTCAACGGCCAACAATGTGTTTCACAGAACGTAAACCGATCATTAAGCCATGCACCATACCTGTAATTATATTTGTGTTTAACATACACTGACTTCACTCTGTTACCGTCTTAAAAACAACAGCACTGTCTCATTTGATTGTATCAAGTACCAAACTATAAATCAAAGCTCCAGATCCACCACTGGTTTGTCCAGTCATTAATCAGCTCATGTCTATATAAAAACAATATGTAGATGAACTGATCTGGTGTAGTCTTTTATTGCAGTGCTGACATGCATTGACACTTCAGTGTAAAAAACATCAATAAAAGGAAAATGATAAAAGCAGAAATACACAGTGTCATGTAAACCATATAAAAAGCAAAACACATAGTGTAGCACATTTCAAGGCTGCTTAGATTCATCAGCAGTGAGATGATGCTGGAAACCAGTCCCAGATAAGAAAAAGCATATTGTTCTGATGCATCAGCACTCGCATTCATCAACCTCTCAGATAAAATATTTATGTTTAAAGTTCTGAAATCAGAAGGCAACAGAAATGCCATACCAAGCAAATATCACAATATTTAGCTGAGATGAGCACATACTTTCCTGCTATAACTATGTCTAAAAATATGATCTCCAGAAGATCTGTCTAGTTCAAACAAAGTGTTATTTTAGGTAAAGTATTCATGTTGTTTCCAAAAAGCCCGCGTTCCTCTTAAAATATGGTTATATTTAATTGTAGTTTCCTCCTGTAGGCTTCCACTTGGTGTACAATCATTAATATCTGGTCGAGCGTTTGTACAATAGGATACAATCTGTAGGCAATGCACATACCCAATGATCTACAAATGAATGCTGGAAGATGTAATGCTTCTTTGGAAAGAATGGCATAAAAACAAGCAATTCTGCACAGTATATCACTCCCCACAAGCTAGAAGTAAACAGCAATAAAAACAACCCAAACTGAATTCTATTATTGCAAACTGTTCTTTATCTGGTCTTACCACCAGCAGTTAATAATTACAAGAGAAATTGTGTTGCTGCATAAACAGTTTGTTTCCGAAAGCAATATTACTGTCATGTTCCATGCCCCGTAATAGCCTAAAATAAGTAATTTCTGCACCCCATCCCATTTTAGAAGCTTTCCTTTCATACCCAAATCCTTTGACAACACTGAAACATGTGGGTAATATTAAAAAATGTGGAGTTTTCCTGAAACAGACAATATATGCATCTTTTGTAGCACTTTCTTGTTGATAAAACACTGTCAAATTATAAAAAGATATAGCTTCATGTTATGTCTGTACCTTATTATGGTCACACACTTGCAGACCTTATTTCTGTTATCAGTTTATAATCGATGTTCTGTTGCGAGCGCATTTGATCCGGGAGTGCCAGCCTTTGTTTTAAACTACTAGAGCAGTAAAAAGTTTAGCACTGTGCTTGTCCCATTTTTGAAGCTATATGACTGAAAATGACTAAAATCAGTCAAATCAGACGTCTAATACTGAAAACAAATCACCTGATTCTGAAGTCCTTAATGACTCGATACAGACTCAGACTTGTTTCAAAGACCCGCTGTTTAACTTCACAAAGAAGCATTTGTTTTTTGTCAAAAAGAGCTCAATCTGAATAAGTACTTTGCACACTGAAATGCTAAACCATGTTAGCCTCGTCTGCCTCATCATCAGGTTTCCAGCTTCATTTTCACCATGTCTGTAAAGAGTCTGCTAAGCATATCCACTTTTTGCAGTATGTTCTGTATAATGTATAATTAGGTCCTGCATAAATGTGTAACAGTAAAACTTTGAAAATCATATTCCATCTCTGTCACTGCCAAATGCTTGTTTATTGTGAGAAGTTCCTGCTGCGGCTCAGGATTATCCATATGGCAGCTTCTCATCGCTCAAAATACTGAGCCAAAATGAACTGATTCAGTTCTTTGGAAACCAACTCTCTAGTGAAGCTGCCATTCATTTCATACTAACCACTTCTTCCTTAAAACCCAGTCTATCCAAGAAGCTCTGGTTCATGCATTCCAGGCAAAGGAAATCACAACGAGTTCTTGGTATTGCACACGTTCCATTCAAAACATAACTGGTCATGGAGAATCAGCACTTCTCATTGTCACTGACAAGCGGCACTTGGCGGCATTCATCGGCGCTGTCTGTATGGAGGCCGAGCATGGCGGATGACTTTTTTCTCAAATACAGACCTCATGGTCTTTTCAATCTGCTTGAGAAACACCTGAGGAACTCTTCCACACAGCGTATTGACAGTGTCCAGAAATCTGCTCTGTAGGGGGAATAACAAGGACTGGAACATGTTTTCCCCAACTGGATACTGGAAAACAAGAAAGTAACACAGGGCATGGAAAATATGGTCACTTCAAGACATAATAAAGGAGGAGAAATTCACAGTGGTGCTTGTGAACCCTGTAGAACGTTTTATACTTCTGCGTGAATATGACTGGAAACATCATAAGCTATTCACACAAAGTAGTAGTACTCAAAGTAGATAAAGAGAACCCAATTTGTGGAAATGTATCATCTCATGACCTCAGAAAAAGAGCTACTGATGCTCATCAGGCTGGAAAAGGTCACAAAGAAATCTCTAAAGTGGTGGCATATACAGGGTTGTGGGAGAGCCCTTGCCTAGCTGGCGACACAGGGTGCAAGGCAGGAACAACACTAGAAAGGGCATCAATGCATTGCAGGACACATACACACACACACTCACACAATAAGGGCACTTTGGATAAAATATTTAGCCTAATTAGCCTTTGGAAACCGGAGTACCCAGAGAAAACCCACACAAACACTGGGAGAACATGCAAACTCCACACAGGCGGAGCCCTGGGTCAGGATCGAACCGGGGATTTCAGAGCTGTGAGGCTAACCACTGTACCACCGTGCCACCCATTGTTGAATTAATAAACCATATCTCTCACCATGTGGGATACTAACTTTTTTTTTTTACTAACTTTGTAAAACAAAATATCTCATGGATACAAATGTACTAAATTGGTCTTTTTTTGTCACTAAAATAAGATCTGTGCATGACCTTGACCACAGCATTCAAATTCAAAGAGTCAAGCACCTTAAACTATATTAATTTATTAATATAATATTAATCAGTAATATTACATGTTGAATTTTGCAGTGCTAGTACCACCCCTTCCAACATTTGTTTTGCTGATGTTGCTATCAAACTTGTTGGCGTAACTGATGTATGGCCTGGCACGTGTCACAAAATTAAAATGAATGGATCGGTCTCATGGATCGTCTTAATGTTAATATCAGGACTGACATCCGATCCTAATATCAGATTGGTGCATCCCTATTCATGACCAACAAAATCACTCCAAGAGCAAGGCCTGTGTCAGTCTGAGTTCACAAAGGAACCCAGGGCAACTTCTAAGCAACTAAAGGCTTTCCTCACATTGGCTCATGTTAATGTTCATGAGTCCACCTTCCAGAGAACTCTGAACAAGGGTGGCACTCATGGCAGGGTTACAAGGGCAAAGCCACTGCTCTTCAAAAAGAACATTGGTGCCCATCTGTAGGTAGCTAAAGATCATGTGGACAGCCAGAAGGCTATTGCGAAAATGTTTTGTGGATAGATATGACCAAATTTGACTTGATGGGTTAAATGAGAAGCAATGTGCCTAGAGAAAGGTCAAAACTGCGCTCCAGCAACCTCATCCAAACTGTGAAACATTGTAATTCCAATGAATTCTGAATCATACAAGCAAATTTTAAACAAAAACATCAGGGCATCTGTGAAGTGAATATCAGGAGAACTTAGATTGTCATTTTACCATAAACAATTCTGAAAGAAAAGAGTAAAAGTAATATTTTGGAATGGCCAGGTCAAAAGTCTTGAACTTAATCCAAAAGAAATGTTGTGTAAAGAAGTAGACTGAGCAGTTCATACGAGGGAACACGGCAATATTCCATAGCTGAGGAATGGGCTAAAATTCTTCCAAGTCGATGTTTAGGACTGATCAAATGTTACTTGAAACATTTAGTTGCTGTCATTCCATAACAGAGTCACACCAGACACTGAAAGTAATTTGCTATTAACAAATAATTAATACTGGATCACTTCCCTCAGTACATAAATGATCAAATATAATATTCATGTCTAATTTGTTTAAATTGAGTTCTCTTTATCTACATTTAGGCCAAAATTTGACGGTGTTTTAGGTCATATTCATGCAGAAATATAAAAAATTCCAAAGAGGTCCCAAACCTGAGCACCACTGAATGAATACCAAACATATACAGTGGATATAAAAGTCATTTTTCTCAAACTTATACAATGTTTATCATTACAAACACAATAACCCAGTGCCTCATTCAGGAAACACAAGCAGAACAAATTTGCGTGCAAATCATTTGTAAAACACTTTTCGTAAATGGCCGCATTCATGGAAGTGTTCGTAGTCCCAAAATGTTAGTACGTATGAACAAAATCTACATATGGTAATGAGCACGTGTAAAGTGTGCATAATGTCCAAAAAACATCAAAAGTGTCATTAGACATGGCTGAACTTGAATGAAAGTACTGACTAAAGAAGTATATACATAAAAATAAAAGTAAACAATCACTCTGTTTAATAAGAATTTATTCAGGGAAACTTGAACGTTTCTGAAATGATGCATCCTCTACTAAAGTGAAACACAAACAACCCGAACAAATGCATTACACCTCTGCCAAGCTGCCACTGTTGGGTCCTTGAGCAAACCCTTAATCCACAATTGCTTGGACTGTAAGATTGTATCAGTTAGTCACACTGGATAAGGGTGTCTGCTAAATGGCATAAATCTTCTAAATCTGCTAAATCATTACCACACATTTTTTTGTGACTGTGTTGGAATTTTGATTGCATTGCATATTTCCCTGAGCATGGTATTTATTTCTGTCAAAGAATCATTTATGCACAACGCTGCTTCATAAATTTTCTGCTTTAGTCTGAGTTCTTGGCTTATGAAACAGTCCAGTAAAAGAGTATGAATGCCAGGTTCAATCAAATCCAAGCCAAGTGACAACTGTTCGTTTTAATATTTCTATTCGATTCTATGCGTTTTCTAATTTACAAACAATTACTAATATTAGATCCTTTACTTTCTCAGCATGCATTTAACAACCACATGACAGCATACAGTGGGGCAAAAAAGTATTTAGTCAGCCACTGATTGTGCAAGTTCTCCTACTTAGAAAGATGGAAAAGGTCATCATAGGTACACTGCAACTATGAGAGACAAAATGAGAAAAAAAATCCATTGTAGGATTTTTAAAGAATTTAATTGTAAATCATGGTGGAAAATAAGTATTTGGTCACCCACAAACAAGCAAGATTTCTGGCTCTCACAGACCTGTAACTTCTTCTTTGAGAAGCTCTTCTGTCCTCCACTCGTTACCTGTATTAATGGCACCTGTTTGACCTCGTTATCTGTATAAAAGACACCTGTCCACAGCCTCAAACAGCCGAGAGGGACTCAGATCCTGCAGTGCCAGGCGTGTCCCCCTGCTTAATGTCCACGCCCATCTGAAGTTTGCCAGAGAGCATATGGATGATCCAGAATAGGATTGGGAGAATATCATGTGGTATAATATCAGAACTTTTTGGTAAAAACTCAACTGATCGTGTTTGGAAGAAAAAGAATGCTGAGTTGCATCCCAAGAACACGATACCTACTGTGAAGCATGAGGGTGGAAACATCATGCTTTGGGGCTGTTTTTCTGCAAAGGGGACAAGACGACTGATCCGTGTTAAGGGAAGAATGAACGGGGCCATGTATCGTGAGATTTTAAGCCAAAACCTCCTTTCATCAGTGAGAGCATTGAAGACGGAATGTGACTGGGTCTTCCAGCATGACTATGATCCCAAACACACCACTCGGGCAAAGGAGGAGTGCCTCTGTAAAAAGCATTTTAAGGTCCTGGGGTGGCCTAGCCAGTCTCCAGACCTCAACCCCATAGAAAATTTGTGGGGGGAGATCTGCATGGAGGAATGGGCCAAAATACCAGATACAGTGTGTGCAACCCTGGTGAAGACTTACAGGAAACGTTTGACCTCTGTCATTGACAACAAAGGTTATGTTACAAAGTATTGAGTTGAACTTTTGTTATTGACCAAATACTTATTTTCCACCATGATTTACAGTTAAATTCTTTAAAAATTCTAAAATCTTTTCTCATTTTGTCTCTCATAGTTGAAGTGTACCTATGATGAAAATTACAGACCTCTCTCAGCTTTCTAAGTAGGAGAACTTGCACAATCAGTGGCTGACTAAATACTTTTTTGCCCCACTGTACATGTATTTATATTATGTGCAGTGATGATCTGCATAATCATTTTGGCTAGGAATAGGTGAAAATGGCACAAAACCTTTATGCTTAACTCAGTAGTGTGGGTTTCATTTACACTTTGGGGGGGCCGACACACTGCTCACACCACCCAACCTAATGCATCGTATGAGTAGAGTTAAATAAAACATGGTACACAAGGAATGAAAGAAATATAGTATTGCTAAACATCACACCTTTATACTGTAGTTCCTATGAGTATATTTTAAATTAAATTATATTCAACCAGCAGTATCTCACATTATTACAAATCTATCCTTTCTCCTGTGCTGGCGAGAGCTGAGCTGCAGGAGTGCCGAGTGCCTTTCCGAACCATAATTGTTTAAAAAGAACATGATTTTAAAATAATAATAATTCTCCTCTAACAGCCAGGAGAAAACGCATCACCAGAGGTTTCACCAATAATGCTGCTGATTTGTTCGTCTGTGACAGACGGGCTTTTACGGAGTCTGAGGGAAGTGCCTGCTGGTGCTGATATGTTTTTAGATTAAAGCATCCTGTCGAACCTCTTGACCTCGGACTGTTCTGGTAACCAAAAAAACTACATTTACAGTGCATGTAATCTGCTGCCAAGCTGCTTTTTTTAAGGACCGAAATACCTGGACTCTCAAAAATATAAGGTGTCTATTTAAACCCACTTCTTTCAATCAAAAGTCAATTTCCACAGAATACTTTCTTCCACTTTTTCTGGGACATTTTGGAGGATTTTTGCTGTGTTCCTCAATCCAAAGGCTTATTTATAAGGTGGTTATTTGTTAGACATGGACATGGAATATGCTAATTGTAAATGGACAAGCTGTCGTGCCAGATTTGCCAACGATTGGTATTCATTAACATACGCACATTTTACTAAGAAATCTGGTGTTTACGTGGCATTTGTGAATCTGGCGGAAAGTTTTCGAGAAGGCCCATTTTATTCCTAATTTACTCACAGTTTGCTCGTCTTTTTACGAAGGTTTCATGAATGAGGCGCACTTCACTTCAGCCACTGCTTGAAGACCAGAGAAGATTAATGAGTGCTGACAGTCATCGACTTTCCTCCACAGTCACTTGTCCTAATCCCTTTGAGCATTTACGGGGCCCTTGAAGCCAGAGAAAGCTAAGCATTCAGTAACAGATGCTCCTTTCAATCATGTGAAATCATGACACAACATGGAGCGGCAGATATTGCAGAAACTTGTGGAGACCACGACAGCTCGAGTGCATGTTGCCATCAGAGCAAACAGGGGAGCATACCAAATGCTAATATATACTTAAATTTCACTCGAATTGTTATGCTGATGATATGATTTGTAATGACGTACATTGTACTAAGTTCAAGACTAGCGGTCTCAGGCTATGTACAAAGCTCCTAAATGGGAGATTCCAGAGGAATATAATTAAGCAGAATAACAGATGTAACAAGCAGCAAATATTTGGTGTTCATTAAAGTTGCAAGAGAGGATAATAATGGTGTGCTAACACAAGAACATTGTTAAGCAGTTATTCTGTTTACACTTGCAGTTGCACTGTGTTGCATGGCAGTCATTTCACGGTGAAATCCAGCTTGCTGTGAGGTGGCAAAGGTTCAGCGGTACTCAGTCACGCAAATGAGTCCTTCTGGCGCATTACTGTTAAGCCAGCTGGATCAGGGCAGACATTGCTCATGTGTCTAGGCAATTTACTTCACTTCTACGTACACTTCTTTCACTCCATTATTTGAATTAATAATCGCATATTTCTGTCATTTATAATCATAACACGCTCATTAGGTCACTTACCTACTGATTTCACTAGCCTGCCAGTGGGATTGTGCTCGAATCACTTGCATACATTGTATCCTTACAAACTTTAAAATAGCATCAAGAAAAATACAAAAGAACAAAAGCTGTACTAATATCTGTTTGTCCAAAGACAGGCATTTATGGTTTAATATTATTTACCACATAGTGGCATGTGGCAAGCAGGCACATGGTATACATCATTATAATCACCAATACTAGTTATCCATGACACTTTGAAGATTCTGCAGTAACAACCCATGTGAGCTCTGATGATCAGAATCCTCTATGACCAAAATTTGCATAAGAAGGCCCACGTCACTGCACTATTAATGGTTTTACTTACTTCAACACAAGTGACTGAGCTTAACTAGTAAGCATTAGAAAAATACTAACTGAGAAAAGCTGACTGTGACTGAGAAAAAAAAGTCAGTGTGCTGCAATATACACTCTTTGGCCACTTTAATAGGTACACCTGTTCAACTGCTCGTTAACGCAAAGCTCTAATCAGCCGACCATATGGCAACAACTCGATGTATTTACAGTGGGGCAAAAAAGTATTTAGTTAGCCACTAATTGTCAAGCTGGTATTGTAATAGTGTGGGGGATATTTTCTTGGCCCACTTTGGGCCCCTTAATACCAGTGGAGCATTGTTTAAATGCCACAGACTACATGAGTGCTGTTGCTGACCATGTCCATCCCTTTATGACCACACGATCTTCTCTTGGCTACTTCCAGCAGGATAACGAGTCATATCACAAAGCTCAAGTCATCTCAAACTGGTTTCTTCAACATGCCAATGCATGACACTGTACTCAAATGTCCTCCACATTCAGGTCTCAATCCAACAGAACACGTGGTGGGACGGGTGATTCCCATCATTCATGTGCAACCGACAAATGTGCAGGAAGTGCATGATGCTATAATGTCAATATGCAGTTCTCAAGGCAAAATACCCAGTACTAGCAAGGCATAGCTAATAAAGTGGCCTGTGAGTGTATACCTGCCATGTGGCCTATCTATATTACATCCTCAACTAATGTTGAAACAGGTGACTCACCTTCTGAATGCAGTCATAGACCACTTTAAAAGCTGGCTGCTTTTCATCATGGAAAACGCCACGGTTGCCATGGAGAATGGAAACACCCTGCTCTTCCGCACCTTTGCAGTTGCTCCCATACATGCAGTGATCAGGCCTGTAGTTCCACTGGCATGGAAATGTGTACAGACATTCTGTGGATACACACAAACATATAAATACTATATATAGATGCTTTATTGGGGGAATACAAAAAAAGCATTATTATTCTAGAACAGTATACCAAAATCATCAACAAATAAAGAATGAAGAGGGAACGATCTAAACAGATGCCCTGACAAAAATCATTAGCCTGCGTATAGAGGACGCGATGATTGAAGGTCCATGTTATGAGTATTTATTTGCCACTACACAGCAGACAGGTGACTCAGCTGCTGCATTACTGGACTATTATTACAGTCCATCATTTTGGCTGATGGGATTACATGCAAGATTTACTAAACAGAGTATTGCATTATGGGTAGCAGCTTCATCTATTTCTACAATGTTCATAGATACATGTAGAGCTAAATCTGTGGAATAGAATATGTGGATCCACAGCCCAAGTGTAGCCTCTGGAGACACGTTTCTGTCCCCAGTGCAACCATAAATAAAGGCATCAACTAGAGCTGCACTGAAATTCCAGCCACCAAAATTTGAAATGAATGCAAATAGGAAACCAATGAGTGTAGGGACTTAAGCGTGTGAAGGATAAAGGTTAAAGCAGTGGGTTAAAGTGACAATTTTGTTCAGTAATTGGGTAAAACATACTAATTCAAAAAAGATTGTTTAAATAAAGACAGTCCTGAATTAAAGTTAGTGAAAGCACTGTGCTGTTCATGTGTGAGAGACTGATCGGCCGATCACACTAAAAACCGGCCGATTCCGGTCGCTGGCTGATCATTCTGTGCACCATTTTCCACCATAATTTACAATTCTTTAAAAATCCTACAATGTGATTTCCTGGATTTTTCTCATTTAGTCTCTCATAGTTGAAGTGTAGCTATGATGAAAATTACAGACCTCTCTCATCTTTCTAAGTAGGAGAACTTGCACAATCAGTGGCTGACTAAATACTTTTTTACCCCACTGTACTTTTAATAACTGAGAGTGAATTAGGGATTTGCTGTGCTTTTAGAGTCTTGAAACTTTCAGAACAGTTGAAGTTGGTTTAAGGAAGACGAGATACAGGTAGTCCTCGGGTTACGACGGTCTCGAGTTACGACGTTTTGTGGTTACGACACATTTCCCATTTACTGTATAAAGCCTCGTTTCGACTTAAGTGGTTTTGCGTCGTAAACGTCATAACGCGAACTTCGTGTTTGGTGTGCGCGGTGGAAGAATACATGGTTACGCGGCTCGTGTTTAGATAATTACTGTGTTAGGATAGGTGTTAGGATAGGATAAGTGCTTACAGTACGTTATTTACGTACAGTATGTACGTATGGTCCGACTTACACCGAAAATCGGTTTACGACGCCACCTAGGAACGGATCTGCGTCGTAAGGCGAGGACTACCTGTATATGGTTCCCGATATTGTACTGTACTGCTTATTATAGAAATGACTACCTGTAGATATTGGTGATGGGCTGTATCAGATGTTGCAGATTAATAGCTAACAACTAATCTTATTTTTTTAAAATAAGAAAGATTACATTTTGGAATATTTTGACCACCCAGGCGTGTTAGTCAGAGTACATTTAAATATTTTCATTGTCTTATATTTTTGCACAAGAAGACTTAAGTGAATATTCCTGTTGTTTCCCTTTTCCCTTCCCTTTTCCCTTCCCGAAAATGCACTGCAGCAAAGAGCAGTCATAAGCAAATGGTGGTACAGCTCTCAGGAGTGAATTTTCAGTTCTTGCAAATTTTCTGACCAATGACTTCT
Organism: Ancistrus triradiatus; assembly: GCA_025084515.1. Taxonomy (NCBI): domain Eukaryota; kingdom Metazoa; phylum Chordata; class Actinopteri; order Siluriformes; family Loricariidae; genus Ancistrus; species Ancistrus triradiatus. The sequence goes on along the minus strand of JAJAGP010000148.1, from coordinate 640,282 downwards.
AGTTAGGACCATTTAACGCTTAATATTTTGCAATTTTAGGTTCAGCCCATTTTTTTGCCCAGAAATCCCTCCTTCAAAGGCTGCAAAAATAAAACAAAGAAATCCAGAACCATACCACAACATTTCAGTCTCTTTGCTTAGTGTAATTTATAATGCATACTGACAAGTTTAGCTTGTCTAACTTTAATAGGCAGGTTTCTCACATCCGCTTCACACATTTTTGAATGGCTGCTTCTGTGCTGCTATTTCTTTGGCCGCGTTCCAGTGCTGACAGGCAAATGCAAGCTGTGCCAAGTCTCCTTCACTACCATAAGTACGTAATCAAGTACGTAAAGCCTGTTGGCGGATGCTCTACACTAGTGAAGTGTTTATAAACGTGCACATACAAATGCATGTCTTTCTATCATTGTGGGGACTTTTAATTAGTGCTGCACACACAGTCAGCCACACACACTACATCTTTCAGCTCTTTTGTTGCAGCTTTTGTTAAAAAAGCGTCTGTTTAGTTAAATTTAATTGGATTGGATTGAATCTAATTTCATTCCACTACTGTATTTAGAATGTCAATCATGAAATCATGAGATTAATTGAATGGAAATATGTGGTTCCGCTGGGGCAAATGAAGAAGAGAAATTGGAGAAATGTGTCAAAACTGAACTGACAGATTGATACAATTCTGACACACTTGTTGAGTGGATATTCAGGGTTTAAACACTTCAAATACACTTTTTTTCTTAGTGTAATAAATGTCAATCAGGAATCCAGCATGCACAAAAGAAACAGTTGACAACAACAAAAACACTTCCTGTCTTGACCTCCAAATGTACCTGGATTGTAGTGAAAAATAATATTGAGCAGGTCCTGGTCGCCCCATGTGATGTGGTTCTTGTATTTCTGGTAGAGTGGATGAAGCAAGTCCTCCCATGATAGACTGCTAGCAATCATACTGTTCTGTAAAATCAAGGGTGGCAGGTTATTTTCCTCAACACCGAATCTGGTGGCTTACTTTTAGACACCTGTCAAAAAAAAAAGAAGAAAAAAAAAGCAGGATCTGACATGGCAGATCGTTCTTCTTGTTTCCCAGCAACTTACTCAGCTTGAAACAGAGGCTTTTCTGAATTTTCTGAACTATGCGAAGCTCGAGTTACACACATGCATTTACACACGTTTCAATCAACAGCTGCTCTTTAAGGCTCAGAGTGATGCCAGTTAAAAACATTCACATGTCAGCTGAAACGTCAAGGACCTGTGAGAACTACAGCCTGAGCCAAAGCAGTGATGAAAACAAATCACAGATGAAGCTAAGCATCAACATTCAAGCACACTGGGAAAAGTAACACTATTAAATGTTCTACCAGTGTTAAAATGGTGACATGACTCTTCTCTATGTGGGAAAGACCTTTACTGAATAAGCATAAAGCGTAAAGTAGCCTTAAACGAAAAAACATGCCTTATAAATGACTAAATTCTCACGGATGGCGGATTCTAATTATATAGCTTTGCATTTGGGTCATTTTTTTTATCCACTACAGTCCAAAAGCCACATGTTCTCATTTAAAACTTTGACTTTGAGCTTTGGAGGATAGAACAATTCAGAAAGCATGATGCTTTGATGTAATTTAGCAATCAGTTCGCTGAACTTCCAGATTTTGCCAGCATAACAGCACCTGAGTTGGACTAAATTACAGAATATGGAAAAGAACTCTGTCACTGGGGTTTAGGTCAGGGGATTAAGATTAAAACTTAGATAAATGTACATTTTTCCCTCATCCTGCTGGGAGATTCAACCATGACCCAGCTGTAGCTTCTTAAAATACAGACAAATTTTCAATTCACTTTTCAATAACAACATTCTCAGGGCCTTTAGAGGAAAAACAGCTCCATAACATCACACATCCTCCACAATACCTAACAATGGAGATTGTTATTTTATGTATAATCAAAGTATATGGAGGTGGGAGCTAAAGAGCAGATGTACGCCATTCACTCAAAGCTTTGGACTAGAGACTGTTCTAACTCGGATGAAGTGTTTATGGAGAATTTTTGTTTAAGTTATTCATGTTAATGTGTAATTTCTGCTACTCATTTGTAACAAGCTGTAAATGGCATTTGTAAGTGTATGTGCCTGTCCTATTGTAAGTAGTACTTCTTCGTTTGTTCCCCACAACCTGTATATTCTCTCTAACCTACAACTATATAGGCTGGTTCACATTCACTCTGAGTGTCTGTTTCATCTGGCTTATCTTCTGTGGTGTTCCTAAAAATGTCCATCAATGCAGTGTTATGGATTTTCTCCTAGACAGGGTCGTAACAGCGCATTACTTCATTTTCTATAATTGTTGCGAATTGCCATACATTTAAAAAAAAAAAAAAAAAAACTATTTACATTACAGTAGCCTAAAAAGTCTATCTGACTATGGTAATGTCCAGTCAACGTCCTATTTCACAGCACGTAAATGTGGACGTCAGGTGTCGCATACCTGTGTACAGTTTAAGCTGTCTACTTTACAGATTTATAACTGCCACACAGTTTGTTTCATCAATAGAGAGCCATCATCTCAGTATCTGAATTACTCATAATCAAAAGGCATGTTTTTAATGTATTAAACCATTTTACATTATTATTATTATATAGGATTATTTTAAATACAGGACACTGCTTATGAAAGAAGGAAGATGTTAAAAGGTTTCAAAATTCCATAGACAAGAGATTTGAGTCACCCAAAATCATGTGGAACTTTGTGGATATACATTGGTGCTTGAAAGTTTGTGAACCCTTTAGAATTTTCTATATTACTGCATAAATATGACCTAAAACATCATCAGATTTTCACACAAGTCCTAAACGTAGATAAAGAGAACCCAGTTAAACAAATGAGACAAAAATATTATACTTGGACATTTATTTATTGAGGAAAATTATCCAATATTACATATTAATGAGTGGCAAAAAGTATGTGAACCTCTAGGATTAGCAGTTAATTTGAAGGTGAAATTAATCAGTCAATGGGATGACAATCAGGTGTGAGTGGGCACCCTGTTTTATTTAAAGAACAGGGATCTGTCAAAGTCTGCTCTTCACAACACGTTTGTGGAAGTGTATCATGGCATGAACAAAGGAGATTTCTGAGAACCTCAGAAAAAAAGTTGGTGATGCTCATCAGGATGGAAAAAGTTACAAAACCATCTCTAAAGAGTTTGGACTCCACCAATCCACAGTCAGACAGATTGTGTACAAATGGAGGGCATTCAAGACCATTGTTACCCTCCCCAGGAGTGGTTGACCAACAAAGATCACTCCAAGAGCAAGGCGTGTAATAGTTGGCGAGGTCACAAAGGACCCCAGGGTAACTTCTAAGCAACTGAAGGCCTCTCTCACATTGGCTAATGTTAATGTTTATGAGTCCACCACCAGAAGAACAATGAACAACAATGGTGTGCATGGCAGGGTCTGCAAGGAGAAAGCCACTGCTCTCCAAAAAGAACATTGCTGCTTGTCTGCAGTTTGCTAAAGATCATGTGGACAAGCCAGAAGGCTACTGGAAGAAAGTTTTGTGGACAGATGAGACCAAAATGGAACTTTTTAAAAGAAAAGTTTAAAAGAAAAGTATTATGTTTGGAGAAAGGAAAACACTGCATTCCAGCATAACAACTTTATCCCATCTGTGAAACATGGTGGTGGTAGTATCATGGTTTGGGCCTGTTTGCAGCATCTGGGCCAGGACGGCTTTAGGACTTGTGTGGAAAATCTGATGTTGTTTTAGGTCATATTTTTGCAGAAATATAAAACATTCTAAAGGGTTCACAAACTTTCAAGCACCACTGTAAAGCAGCTCTAGCATTTTTTTCTTCTCCCATATTTGCCTTTGGTCTAAGAAACTTGGACAAGGTCAGCAGTTCTAGAAGCACATAAATTAGATTAGATGTAGACTCGCAGTCAAAAATCAATGTCAAGTCTTAATGCTTTTCATTTATTTTGTCTCTCACATCCAGGCAATTTATGGAGAGTGATAAACTTTGGAGAACCACAGGGCTGTGTAGTATTTCATGCTAAGAAATGAGCCGTCATCAGCAATTCAGTGCTTAATATAATAAAAAATATTAAATAACGAATAACATGTTTATGAATTCCAGTTAGGCCATAAATCACTAGTAGTGGAAAAAAAAAACATGTACACTATTCATATTGGACTTGGAAAGTAGTAGCAAGAATCATTTATTCATAGAAGATGCTCAAAAATGCTTGTTCTTGACCTTTTGTTGGTTATCACATGATGAGGTAAAGTGTCCCAGCATTAGTTATGTCTTTCCAGTGTTCAAGTTCTCCTATGTGGTGCCTTATTCAATTGTCCCACTCAAATGTTTTTGCTGTTTGATTACTTCGCAAACAGCTGATGATTTGCACCATGTCTGTTATATAAAATCCAAACTGGTTTCTTAGTCACTGAACTGTGTTAGCAAACAAATGAAGAATCTGGGATATTGTTGGTTTATTTGTGTGTCTGTCAGGGAACTTGCAATCTGGTCTAATAAAGTAGTGCCTGTAGGTAAAGACACCTTGGGACATCATGTCAATCTCCATTAAAGCAGATTATGTCATCATTTCAATCATTAACAATCTAAAATTAAAGCTGCATAACAATTTTTGTGCAATTCAAGGATCTGTTAGCTAAACAAACAGAATATCTGCAAATCAACCTTGTATATTTTGCACTTTGTATGTATGAAATTTTGAGCAGCTCAAGTAGTTTAGACCTTAAAAAGAAAGCCAAACACTTAGAACTCAGACTACACTGATGTAAAAGTCTTTAATCTATTCAAAGCATAAATAATACAGTGAGTTAGGCAAACAGGCAAAGCATCCAAACAACCAACCAACAACCAGTGAATAATTCACTGATCCACAGCATAGCACAGGACATTCTGGGAGAGCCATATTATTCCTCACCTTAAACATAGTGGTGCGAATGCGTGTAAGGTTCATCAGCATGACTCCTGAGTTGACTCCTGTAACGCCATAGTAAGGGTGCCTTGCGAAACGACTGTACCAGCCGATTTTGGGGATCTCATGCTCAGGGGCCATGGCTGCCAGCTGAGTACTGTTAAAGGCTTTCAGGAACTCCCAGATATCGTCCATAGGCCGGAGAAACAGGACATCTGTGTCTACGTACAGCAACGAGTCTATGTCTTTCAGGATTACCTGAGGTTTGGGAAAGAATGGTTATTAATGGTTTCAAATGCCTTGGTATTAAAGGATTAGGAGAAACTGGCAGAAAACTGGAGAGTCCTTACTGGGAGGAAGAGCCTCTGGGCAGCACATGGCTTGAAGAGCTTCTTCCATTCCTCAGCATTTCCAACAGAGAATGTGATTGGGTAAAGAGTGTATTGGAGTTTAGAGGTCAGTAGCTGTGGCCACTGGCTTAACTGAAAAGAGAAATAAAGCTAGTTATTGTCTTTGTTCAACAAACACCTTAAACAGACTCACAAAGGTTACTTTGGCTTCATGATTTCATTCCAAACAATGACAGGCCAGACCCGATTCCACCAGTCTAATCAACTGAAATGGGTTTTCAAACAACTATTATACTTGGCTCATGAACAGCTGAAATGCTAACATGTTGGCACAGCTAGTAAAGAGGAGTGGACTCGTACATTCTGTGCAGGATTAGAGTACATGTATAAATATTCTCACTGACACACACACAAAAAAACAACACACCCAGATAGAAATGTCGAATTGAGGCAAAACTCAGCATGTAGTTATGTCTCAGGCAGATATGTAAATGATTACAGGTGTGGTCTGATTAGACACTGGGTCTTCCCACAAAGGGGCATAAAAATACTTCCCTTACTGCCCTATAAAAATGCTCTTGGAGGCAACTTTTGGGTAGTGTACTTCTTGGTGAGAGATTGACTGCTAGACACACCTCTACAACAAAATGTTGCTAGAAATTGAGAGAGGCGCATCATTGGACGGAGAGAAGCACGATGGTGGTTTCGACGAATTGCGGTGAATAAGCTCCCACACAGACCGCCAGTAGAAGATCATTGCCGACAAGCAGGATCAGCTCCCACAGCTTCATTGTTCACTATCCAGACACATATCGCACCTTCACTACACATCCCTGTCGCTGCCCAGAACTTTTCCAAGTGCTTAGCAGAAGGTTATTTGTTGACAGCCAGCCATCGTCAGTTTTCCATGCTGTGGTGTCGTGATCGAGAATCCTGAACTGCTATGTACAGTCTTTAGCGATGAATCCAGATTCTGTTTGGGATCAGACAACGGTTGGGTTCGAGTATAGAGGTCTCGTGACGAGTGCCTTAGTTGTGGAGTTGCCCCAACTGCTGGTGTGATGATCTGCGGAGCCATCTCATACGACAGTCCATCACCCCTATTAGTGATACAAGGGACACTAAGAGATCAGGGATATGTGCAGGACACCTGTGGCCACACGTGTTGCCTCTCATGGCAGGACTTCCAACTGGCATTTTACAGCAGGACAATGCTCATGTACACATAGCAAAGTTTTCCCAGGAATGTCTCTGCCAGATTGCAACACTTTCTTGGCCTGCCCGGTCACGAGATTTATCGCCAATCGAGCCTTTATGGGACCGACTGTGACCCCAGCTTTGGCAGCCTAAAAGTGTGTGGGATCTACAGGCTCAGCTGCAACATCTGTGGACAAATGTGCCACAGGATACCACACAGGACCCGTATGCCTCCATGCCCAACCGTATCTCATCTTGTATCTATGCTACAGGTAACAGGGCCGAACAGCCTCCTTTCAATTGTACAGTTTTCCCCCCAATAAACTTCCCCATAATAATTTCGCTCTAATGTTGTACTAACTTACATACATCATCATTACACTGACACAAAGTAGTGTTTGTAGTGTTTTTTGTCAATTAGTTGTATATTGATCATACTCCAGCTTTTCTATGGGAAAGTGGTTATGAAAAAGACCAGCTATCAAAAGATTTCAGCAGATTCCATTGCATCAAGATAAGACAGGATATATTGAACTATTAAAAGGAAAAGCATGCATTTTGTTGAAGCTTAGGGTTGCGTACTGCCATTTGGTAAAAAGAAAAAAAGAAAAACAAAACGTGTGTCTAACAGAAGAAATCAAAAACATGATTGTGACTAAAACTCATGCAATTAATCACAATATTTTAATGCATTAAAATATTGCTCTACACAGTATAAATGGCACTTTGTACTGTGTAACCCCTCTTCTTCCATCATCATCAGCATCATCATCACAGGATTCATTTGGCTGTACTGCTTGAATACTTCTCAATTTAGGAAATCTCCAGATTCCCACAGGTCCACATCACCTCTTGTGGACCTGTTTTGCTCACCACAGAGATTCTTACATTGGTTTAGGTCAGAGACATGGACAGGCTTGATTCTTTCATTACTAACCCATTTTTGTGTTCATTTGGATGCATGTTCTGAATCACTGTCATTAATCATCCTCCTTTCTAGTGCAAGATTACACTAATTAACCACAAACAGTAATATTATACCCTGGGTTAACGTTCTTAAAAATCTTATATTACCACAAAAAATGTTCCTAATTTGCACTAAAAGCTCTAGGTTTCTCATTTTACCAAGCAACTGTCTGAATTACTATGTAAAGTGTAAAGGAGACAATGACCCAGTTACTGTGAATGCTGAAATATGTCACAAATTCTGGCAGCGATTGGCTAATGTTTTCTAGTATTGTGTATGGTAGGCTCATAACTGATAGTCATACTGCACTATAAAGACAAAACAACCCTTTTAAATTAAAATACTACACAAAATAACCTGTACCTGACTTTGTAAGTGATGAACAACGAATTTAATTGTATAATGACGAGATGACTTGGAGAGAGTATATTCTGAAGAACTATATTAATGACAGTGTTCCAAATGTAGAACTTTTTCTTTTTTCAAAGCAATGTCTTCAAGCCTGTGTTTGAAGCTGAACATTTCGTGACTTCTTTCAGACTGACAAAATGTTGCAAAAATACATGGTGTAACACTGGGCTAAAAGGAATATTTTCAGCATGTCTGATGTCTTCACATCTACAGATATGGTAATAAAAATCCAGTTTCTTTCATTAATTCCTCAGGTCAAATGAGACAGGTTTTGAGACTTTACCATTATTTATAGCTAGACATGATAATTTTATGTGCCATGAATTTTACATAAAATTAATATCTATAGAAATTCTTCCAATTTAAGCCATGAAATGGAGGTGAGAGCATACTCAACAAGTCTGACAAGATGAAATCTTACTTATAAAAACACACCAAAGAACATGTCAGTTTTTCGTCTTGAAAACCTGTAAACAGCGTCTCTTAATACCATTATCAGTGTATTATACACTGACAAATATGGGTAAAAACAACCTATAACAGGCAAGAAAACGTCTGCTATGGCTGGCAGCTACTGTAATTTCTGCACTTGTCAGTGCTACTACAGTCCAGAGAACATTTTGGACACAAGAGTCATCAGAACAGGTGAAGGAGAATTGTGATTGGTTGGACAAATGCAGAATAACCAGCACATGACTGGCTGATTAAATAAGATCATGAATGAATAAGTGCACAGGTGTACTTGCAGCCATGGCCCACATTCAGTGACATTCATGACAGTCTTGACAGTTTCCTTTAGAATTTGCAGGTAATGATTTAAATTACATTTAAATGCTCCATCAATGATGGCAAACCATCTTGTCCCAGATGCAGCAAAAAAAGACCCAAAACATGATATTACCAATACTACAACCACAATGTTTCCCAGATGGGGTACATTTTACATTTATGTCATTTAGCAGACGCCCTTATTCAGAGCGACTAACCACTGATACACTCTCACAATTCAAGCAACTGTGGGTTAAGGGCCTTGCTCAAGGACCCAGCAGTGGCAAGTGGGATTTGAACCCTGGACCTTCTAGTCCAGAGTCCAGTACCTTAACCATTAAGTTAAGGTTTTGGGTCTTTTGCCACTCACAAATATTTAATATTGGACAATTTTATTCAATAAATAAATTAACAAGAATAATAATTTTGCCTCATCTCTGTAATTAGGTTCTGTTTATCTATTTTTAGGACTTGGGAAAATTGTATAATGTTTAAGTCATATTTATGCAGAAATATAGAAAGTTCTAAAGGGCGGTTCACAGAGTTTTTCCTTGCCACTGTTACTCCAATTTGGGAGTGGTCTTAGATATCAGAAGCTAATAAAATTGTAAAGTTGTTTTAAAACAATGCTCCATTGTAAAAAGCGCCATAGAAATATGCCTTCACTAATGTCATTTTTCAGTAACAAAAACTAGAGAGCTCACTGACTAATGGCTTAATAATGACCCTTTAATTTATTAGTAGCTATTAGTAGTACATGTGGTACTCAATTAGAAATATAATTTATATCAACCAAGCTTCACTAACTTTCCTTCAAGGACCTTTGGCTCTTTTCTTAGTGCTTATCCCAACACTCGTTTGGTCCTGTGGGAATAGCCATGAATGAGTCTCTCTCTCATCCTGTGAAAGTAAATACAAGAACACCTGGACTGTGTTTGGGTGTTAGGTTGACGTATATTCTCACAACCATGATAATGCGTCTTGACAAATGAAATATTCCAGAGGGCTCAGAGTCCTTAAAACCTAGTTACAGAAGGCCTGCTTGTTTTTCCCCCTCCCTCAATTAAATTTCTTCGACTGCATTTTATCTTACACATTGCATCAAGTAATATTGATTTATATTTTTCTTATTATTATTGTTTTTCTGCCCGATTTTGACACCCAACTAAACCTGCAGTTTGAGATGGTGACCAAACCAACTTAGGATTGTTTGGTATGATCTAGGTTTAAACCGTATTTTCCGGGCTATAAAGTGCACCGGGTTATAAGGCGCATTAAAAGAAACAAAACTCTTAAGTTCCGTCAGAAGCTCAGTTTGGGCTTCTTTACCTGGCGCAGGGCGACTTCTTGCTTCCTCCACTTCTGTACCATTGATTCGTTAATGTTGAATTCTCTCGCAGCTGCTCTATGTCCATGTTGTACTGCGTGACTGATAGCGTTGAGTTTGAAATCCGCTTCGAAAATGAATGAATGAATGCACGTACCCTAATGCTTAAGCACATACCGTATTACTCCGCGATGCTGCGCACTACTTTTGCCGTAAGCTTCGTAACTTACCAAAGCCATGCTAAAACATTTTGACAGATTTATGAGCCCCGTGTACCATCTACAATCGGTTGTAGGTCAGAGAGCACAACCAGAATTAATTCATACATTAGGCGCACCGCATTTTAAGGCGCACTGTCGATTTTTGAGAAAATTAAAGGATTTTAAGTGCGCCTTATGGTCCGAAAAATACGGTACACAGCATGTTGATTAGTGATTTGGTGCGCACTATTTTTGCCAAAATATTTTACCACAGTAACAACTTTTTGCACCCCAAAATCATTTTTCAAAAAAAAAACCCTCAGAAATAATCCAAATTGATTGCCCGATAAAAGCACTGGCACCCAAAACCACTCTTTGGCACCTCAAACCACTGAAACCTATAGAAATGTTTATTAGTTTTATTTGACGTCGCATCAGCATCAATAGCTATATTCACAACAAACAAGGTTATACAGTGGTGCTTGAAAGTTTGTGAACCCTTTAGAATTTTCTATATTTCTGCATAAATATGACCTAAAACATCATCAGATTTTCACACAAGTCCTAAAAGTAGATAAAGAGAACCCAGTTAAACAAATCAGATGAATATATTATACTTGGTCATTTATTTATAGAGGAAAATGATCCAATATTGCATATTAGTGAGTGGCAAAAGTATGTGAACCTCTAGGATTAGCAGTTAATTTGAAGGTGAAATTAAAGTCAGGTGTTTTCAATCAATGGGACAATCAGGTGTGAGTGGGCACCCTGTTTTATTTAAAAAACAGGGATCTATCAAAGTCTGCTCTTCACAGCACATGTCTGTGGAAGTGTATCATGGCACGAACAAAGGAGATTTTTGAGGACCTCAGAAAAAGATTAGCTGATGCTCATCAAACTGGAAAAGGTTACAAAACCATCTCTAAAGAGTTTGGACTGCACCAATCCACAGTCAGACAGATTGTGTATAAATGGAGGAAATTCAAAAAATTCACCATTGCTCCCCTTCCCAGGAGTGGTTGACCAACAAAGATCACTCCAAGAGCAAAGCGTGCAATAGTTACCGAGGTCACATAAGACCCCAGGGTAACTTCTAAGCAACTGACGGCCTCTCTCACATTGGCTAATGGTAATGTTCATGAGTCCACCATCAGAAGAACACTGAACAATAATAGTGTGCATTGCAGGGTTGCAAGAAGAAAGCCATTCCAGCATAAAAACCTTATCCCATCTGTGAAACATGGTGGTGGTAGTATCATGGTAGTATCATCCCAGAGTTGAAGCTTTAGGACTTGTGTGAATCTGATAATGTTTTAGGCCATATTTATGCAGAATTCTAGAAAATTCAAAAGGGTTCGTAAACTTTCAAGCACCACTGTATATCAGATTAAAAAACCAGATAAAGAGGGCTGAATTTGAACTCAGTAATGGGATTTCTATCGATTTTCTCAGTCTGAGCATGTGTGTAAACGTAACATGAGAGAGTAACATGGTTGACAGATGTGCTTATTTTAAGAGACTACACTACCTTTGGGATTCTTTCAGTAGAACTGGTTGTTCTTTCAATTCACGAGACCTGGCATCCCCAGAATGAAACTCAGCACCTGCTACAAGGCTACCAAACACTTTGTGGAGACTCTGAAATGCAGTAAATGCTCAAGAAAATGAGGTTTTCAGATTACTGATAAATTTGGATTTTCTGTAGATATCGGATTATTAAGTGCATGCAAGTGAACTCAAAGTGGAACATCTTGCATGTTCTTCCAGAAATGCACTTTTCTAGTTCATCTTGAAATGCTTACTTTATGTGCTTCTTTGATTAAGTTAAATGATTCAACACATGGAGAAAGTAATGTTATTCAAACAAGGTCCGAATTAAATTCTAAACTCAGCAATACACTGTCAAGTACTCATCCATAACAATTCTGAAAAATACATTGAAAGGCAACTTTACAAGAAACAGCCTACAGAAATAACCCCAGATAATACAAATTATAGGATGTGAAAAAGTAAGTAAAACTGCTTGTGCAAGTGTGACTACGCATACGTTACCTAGTTACATATTCTAGCTTTGGGCAAGTTTAGCAGTTTTAATTGAATAGGACTCTTGAGCATTTAGCCTACACTGTACTCCTACCTAGACGCTACAAAATCTCCATTAATCTTACTCAGTACAACATTTCGTCTAAGCCACACACAATTATTTTCCTTCAGCACCTTGCTATTGCATCCGTTTACAATATCCAGGCCGAAGAACAATTTTCCGGAGAAAAACACCTCCTCTAGCAGCAGAGTCGATAATTTAATGCTCTGTTACACACCAAGTGCAGTTGCTATCAAAAACATTATATTACACAATCTATCTCAGAGCGAGGAATTACAACGGGCACTAGCTGGCTGTCATGTTGTTGATAAGGGTGAGAGATCAAAGCTCTGAGGATGTGTAAGAATTTTCCGCTCCCGCTAAAGCAATTGCCCCTCTGGCACTGCCACTAGCAATGAGGGTTTTCACAATGTGACTGTTACATTTTTTATAATGTTTGTGCCACGTTTAGCTGAATAACAATCAGGACAGTAATCCTACAATTTACATGACCATAAAATAAAGCCTAAAACATAGTTATTTGAATAATACAAAGAATCCCCCCCTCCATGTTTTAAACACCTTAAACAAATCATCTCTGTACACTGGTACCTCGGTTCATGACCACCTCGGAAGTTAAATTAGTTTCTTGACGCATTTTAACTAGAAAATTCTCTCGTTCCTTGCCGGTTATACTCGCGCTCTTGCTTAAACCTGTATGAGTCAAGCCACTCGACTTGTTTCAGCCGAAACTCGATTCACGATTTGGTACACAGTGATTCAGATTCCCAACAGCTGAGCCAACCAAAAGCAAAACAGGAACTGAATGCTCCAGACCACAGGCTGCAGTTAGTTAACCAATAACTAAGTGTTTTGCATTTTCAATCCATTACTCAACCCCATGCTTCAGATCCGAATTTATGCTAATTTTCAAGAGATTTGCACTATAACATTGAAACAATGGTTATTTTAGGTTTTACATATAGCACAATGATCATTCAGGGCTTAAATTAAAGTAAACACTTGGGCCAACATATTTATTCACCCGGCTTCTAATTTCATCATTTAGGTTCCATTTGGGAAGATTGAATACAGAAAAAAATGTCGAAAAAACAAAAAAACACCTTTTATTTTTTGAGTGTATAATGTGTGTTTGGAGGCTGGTGATTGAAAATTATCCATGCTGTACATTTTATGTTTCACCAGGGACTTGAAAAGCTAAATCCAAAATTTGGAACAGATACAACAAAGGATTCAAGAGTTGCACAGCTTTTTTTAGTATTGATCACCATTCATCTCAAAATAGGCCATAACCTCAAAAAATACAAATAAAAAGAAGCCTGTCATCATAAATCAAGTGGTGGCAAGTAGTTTTTTTTCATGTCTTCTGTGATAGAACAAACAAATATTAGTCACAATTCAGTGTTAGTTTGCTATTTATCTGAATAAATCGCGCTGAGAGTCTGCATCTCTATAAAAACCCCTATATTCCACCTATATAAACCCCTCCCCCATGCGCTCTGTGAGCATGAGCATGTCATGTGACATACCCTTTGAAAGCTCTGGCTGTCAGCTTTCCATTGGAAGGGGGTCAGTCACTCAGTGCCTACACAGAACCGCCTGTTCCTAATCTCCCTGGTGACCCCTGAGCTCCTGTATTACTGGAGTGGCTGAATAAAACCGCTAGGCTATGAAAATTGGAGGCTCGCAAACAAATAACGAACGGAGTATTTACACAGCCCTACCGTAGGGGATATCTTATGTAGACTTTAGAGGGAACCACAGCCAAAGACTGCACATCTCCGGTTACATTGGAAATGAATGGATGTTTATGGGACGACGTGAGCAAGTGAAAAAAGGACTTTACTGACATTTTTATCTGGAGTTTAACGGTATCTTGGGAGTTTTTTAGACGGTAAGTGAATTTTCTATGATAAAATCTAAAGTTATTTTATATCCTAAGTATATTTTAAAAGGCAAAATAGTTGGGTAGGTATGGTTGTTTATGTAAACAAACATGGCAGACAGCTGTGTTCGGCATGTGATTTCTGGGGATTGGCTGCATGTAGACGGTTGAAAATCGGTATGCAGGTAGTCATAATAGTATTAAATGTTTTAAGTTTGTGTTTTGGACTGTGTATTAAGAATGTTTTAAGTTATTAAGAATGCAAAAATGACGCCCTTAGCGGGCCCTTATACGGGCCTGCGGGGGGCGCATCTACATTTAGAACTTAAATTACATGAGATTTTTCAACACCTTATTATAAAAGTGTTGGGTTAATGATTTTGGCCAACTGCAAGTTGATGCAAGTGTTTTAAACATCATCTTACTTACCATTACTTATCCTGATGCTGAATCTCCTTCTACAGGCGCTATAATGTAACTGCAGTCATTTAAGGTGGACCGGAAAATCCGAATAAAGCTGGCGAATGAGAAGCCACTTTTTAAACTCCCCAGTTCATGATACATTTAACTTGTGACGGATTTGTCAGAGCATATCCCCATCGTAAATCATAGAGCATCTGTACAATACAACTCCATTAATGCAGGTCTTATACTGTGGGGATCTGGAATGAATTCATTCAACTACTGCTCGGTTCTTGTCATTTTCAGTTCTTGACAAGCCTTCTGCAACGAATTGATGACGAGAACCAAGATACCGCTGTATCTCCATGAGCTCTCATAGATGAATCATGACTGATTGTAGAGGTGTACCAGCTCTGCAAGAGCTCCTTCAAAATCATGACGAGCAGCACGTGTGGCGAGTGGCAAGTTGCGAAAACTAAGACGTGCAACCACAGCAACTGCATCACCCTTACGCCAGTTGCTGTGATGCGCAGTCCTGACGGCAGCAACCACTTGATAAGCGGTGTGTGAGAAAGAACTTGTTTATTGTTCAACTACACCCCGTCCACATGCTGTTTATTCATAGTATGCATTTCCCTACTTATATTCGACTGGTGATTCTAAAATAATAACAATAATGTTTGCTTAAATGCCTGCCATGTTAAATTCTGAAGCGCCCTCTTGTGGATGTAGGAAATAACACTGATTTAATATTTGTTTAGTAATCTTATATCCACTTAAAAATAAGAAATTATAAAAAGAAGTGTAAGCACTCTTTCAAATCTGGACGTTACAGCCGTAAACAGCTGTCCATCGCTTCTCTGACTTTTGGCTGAGATCAAGGGGCGGAGACTGCAATCGACTCTCGGTGGTGGGCGGACCTTTGGCTGGTTGTGGCTCTGGTCCAAAACCTGTCTGAGAGAATCCTGTGCAGTCCTTTGTTTGTATAAAGAGTCTTAAAAAGTAGACTCTTCTTTGTGGGACTGTGGTTGCCTAGCAGGTAAGGTACTGGACTATGGACCAGAAGATCCAGGGTTCAAATCCCACCTCTGCTAAGCTGCCACTGTTGGGTCCTTGAGCAAGACCCTTAACCCACAATTGCTTGGATTGTAAGATTATATCAATTGTAAGTTGCTCGGGATAAGGGCATCTGCTAAATGCTGAAAATGTAAATGTAAATTCCACCTCAACAGCCAATCAACACTGCAGATCCACGAGCAGAGGCAGGAGATTTTAGGATAGTTTAAGAGCGGAAGTCTGATGCGTGTTTGCACACAGCTTTCTTGTGAAAATACCCTTTATATTTACTCTACAGTAGAGTTAAACAACTATGTGACTATTTTAATAAATCAATTTAGGTCCTGTTTCACAAAATGTAATGCAGTAGTTAAACTGTGCATAATGTACATTTAAAACTCGAATTTATTCCAATTTAACAGTTAAAACTGATTTTTAAACCAAACTGAGAGCAATCAGGAAGATAGTGGGGGTGGGGACTTCACTGCGTAACCTAAACATTTAATAATCGGCATGTTGTTTATTTTCTATTGTAGCTGCGTATGGTGTATAAAATTGCAGTGGTTTTATTCAGCCAAGTATGAATTTTAAAATCATTTTAAGTATTAACTTGCTTAAAATCAGGACTTGGTATCCCAACAATAAAAACATCTACCCTTTTGACAGCCGCACAGAAAAATGAAATGGTGCAAGATGGTGCACTTGCACTAGGGGTGGGCAATATGACGACATTTTATCGTATCGTGATACATTTTGTTATCGTGACAGACGATTTGCTTTTCTTTGCACATTGAGGAAATCGTCAGTGCTTAAAGAACACTGACCAACTGCATGTTAACTGCATCATAATAAAGACTGTAGTGAGTCCTGTTTACTAAAAATCACTTTACTAAGAATGGGATAATATTTAAATAGTAGTTTTTGAGAATCTGTCGCTACTGATGCATCTTTTCTGCGATATCGTGTACCGTGATAAATATCGTTGTCTCGTGAAAATGTCTTTAATCATCATGATATGAAATGATCATATTGCCCACCCTTAGCTAGCACTCACTGTTTTGCTGGTTGAATTCTTACCTCTTTCTCAAACTGTGCAGTTAGCTCCTCCTCTGCAAAGATGTGAAACTTGATCTTCTTGATGCTGAAAAGCAGCGCCGATTTCACCATGTTGAGCGTTTCCTCCAGACGGTTCCCACATGCGACCACAGCCAGGTGCATAACGTCTTCAGCTCGTGCAATTTTTAACCCAGAGTGCCCTGGATCGCTCTTCTGCCTGGAAAGGTTTAACAAAAAAAAAAGTGTAAAAGGTGATTGCCAAAACCCACACCAAAACCACAATAATTCTATATAGGCAGTCTGAGTATACCCATTTTGGTATAAACCTAAAGATATTACAGCAAGGTAGCCTAGCAGTTAAGGTGCTGGACGATGGACCAGAACATCCAGGGTTCAAATCCAACCACTGCCTTTCTATCAGTTCAAACAAGTCTGGCCATTCTACTTTGACCTCTGGTATAAACAAGGCATTTAGCCCAGAGAACCCACTCAATGGATATTTTCTCTTTTTTTTTTAAACATTCTCTGTGAATTCTCTGTGCAAGAGTGCATGTAAATCCCAGTAGATCAGCAGTTTCTGAAAAATCAAACCAGCCTGTCTAGCACCAACAATCATGCCATGTTCAAGGTCACTTGGGCCTGGCCTCACATTATCTGAGTGAACTCTTAGAGTTTTACAATCCAGCACATCTACTTCGTTCACAGGGTGCAGGACTTCTTTTAGTTCCTAGAATTTAAAAAGTCACAGCCGGGGGAAAGGCTTTCTCATACATGGTCCCCCAACTATTGGATAAACTTCCCACTTCAGTTCGAGATTCAGACACTCTCCACATTTTTAAGTCTAGGCTAAAGACATACCTATTTACACAGGCTTTTGACTATATTTAGACCAGGATGCATGGCTTGGGTCACTGGGGCCGGAGTCTGGAGTCATGTCTGGCCTGCCTGCCTTGTCCTTTAGCTGGGAGTGTCGAGTGGGCGGTCTGGCTGAACTGGGCTTCGGTGATCTTGACTCGTGCATCCTTGCCTTAGACTAAGAACAGAGCTGGGGGTTCATAGTCAAAGAGTCTTATGGTGATCAGAGATGTTGGGTTGCTGTCTTCTGCCTCCCGTGGGGTTGCCAATGTCTCATGTGATCCCTCTTGGCTGTGTTACCTACCAGTTCTCCTCTTTCTAGCTATGCTGCTATAGCTAATGCTGCCGGGGTCTCATGCTACACATGGCATCAGTGATTGTTAATAGACACTGTGCCCTTAATCAATAACTAATTACATTTTCTGTTTTCTCTCCGAGCTGTGTTCCGGTACCAGTTCCTGCCCCACACATGATGTACATCCGCTGCAGCTTCACTCAAGCTGCTTCCGTCATCAGCCCCAGCCCCACCATACCCGGGCCACCAGAGGGCAGTAACTCTCTCCCTCCTCCGGGTATCTGGGGACGAAGTGCCGCCAGTGACTTTCCTGCTTTGACTCAGGATCCTGGAGTGACTGTGTATCAGACTACTTAATGCTAATGTGCATATTTTACATTGTATTTGAATTGTCACTCCAAGACTTATTAGTTTAGATAAATTAGTTTCATTTTTAGATTCATCATCATCTACGCCGCCCAAGGAGGTTGGGTCCCTTTTTGAGTCTTGGTCCTCCCAGGGTTTCTTCATATAACACCCTAGGCTTGCTCAATTTGGGATTGGACATAGATATTAGGAGATAATCTAAACTTGTAAAGTTGCTTTGAGACAATGCTCCATTGTAAAAAGCGCTATATAAATAAACCTGATTTGACTTGACTTGAATCACCTTCCTCACCCATGTTCTTGACCATGCCTACATGCCTGAATGCATTGAGTTGCTGCTATGTCACTGGCTGATTAGATATTTTCGTTAATGAGCAGTTTAACAGCTGTAGCTAATGAAGTGGCCAGTGAGTGTATTTGCTTCCCTTTTTTGTTTTCTTTCATTTGCTACAAATTTTGTCAAGTGGATGCCACAAGCTCAGGGAAAAAAAACAACGGTTTTAGCATCTCTTGTAATTCTTTTGTTTTGCTGTTTAGCAAAAAATGTTGTTGGAGAGTTGGATGCACAAAGTATCAGTGTAGTTCTGGACATGCACACAGAATATCAACAAGATGGCATCAAAATTGTTTGGACATTAAGACATTACAGTCAGTTGTGGTACTTAATACATGTTTAGTACAACAGCCCTACGTGTTACACATTGCTGCGGCTACACAGAGGCTGAGCCAACAGTCTAAAATGCTGGAGGGAAAATGTCACATGATCAGTTTCGACTAGTCCAATTTCTAATAAAAAGCCCATAAACATCTCTGACACTGTGTATATGGAATGCTGGTAATACAAACAGGAATTTATACAGCACTGAAAATGCTTCTGCTGCTATTTGGAGACTTTTTCATCACCACCAAATACTGCAGTCTTGCACGTGAATCTTGCCTCTACATGAAAAAGTGCTTTTAAGAATAACGTGTAAGTATTTGTGGCAATAACTGAGTTAACGTGATTAAAAGAATTTTTGAAAATATGAAAAGTCAGTAACCAGGAGCCTCATTTATAAATGGTGTGTACGCCAAAAAATGGGTCTAAAATGTGCTTACACAACATCTCAAGCAGAAACCGGGATTTATAAAGAAACACTTGGAGGGAAAACGGACGTATATCTGCTCAAGCTTTGACCTGTGCGTACAGCCATACGCACATTTTGGAGAGAGCGGGAATTCGCGACACTCGCGGGTAAATCTAAAAATTGCAGCTAAATGCAAGTATCAATTCATACCAAATTAAGCTCCATTATGGCCACCATGTCAAAAATCATTCATACCTAAGCATCATTTTGTTTGATGTACTTGAGTTATTATAGTATACCAGTTCATTAGCCTGTTTTTATGTATTTAAATTAATTGCTCTAAACAACTGCATAAGTAGCCTACATGTTATGTCGATTGTGAATAAACTGGACTCCAGCGCAAATGTACATTTTTTTTTTTTTACATTTTGAAGTTAACGTTTTTCAGACATTTTGAAGTTAACAAAATTTCACACGTTATCCCTTTTAATTGTTTTAGCTCATTTGTCAGAATTTCAATTGTCGTTGTATTCATTTGTGTTTCTAACCCAGCATCTAAAAACACAACCTCAGCAGCAGGTTTGTGGGAACATAAAACAGTGGCATTTAAATCTGTCATTAATACAGTCCGAGTTGTGATTTTATTTCAATGCCTGTTATTAAAATACAATTTTAGACATTTGAAGTAAACACACAAAACTCTATAGACTGTAGGCTGAGATTGTTTACTAATAGATTTAAACTGTTCTATATTCCCACGCAACTTCAGCGGAGGTTGTGTTCTCAGATGCTGGGTTAAAAACAAACTAACACAATACTTGAAATGCTGACAAATGAACGTATACATACAGTGGTGCTTGAAAGTTTGTGAACCCTTTAGAATTTTCTATATTTCTGCATAAATATGACCTAAAATATCATCAGATTTTTACACAAGTCCTAAAAGTAGATGAAGGGAACCAGTTAAACAAATGAGACAAAAATATTATACTTGGTCATTTATTTATTGAGGAAAATGATCCAATATTACATATTAGTGAGTGGCAAAAGTATGTGGCCCCCCCCAGCTAATGTGGGTTTCCTCACATTAACTGCTCGCTTCAGCTCCTTCCACAACATTTCCATTGGATTAAGGTCAGGACTTTGACTTGGCCATTACAAAACATTAACTTGATTCTTCTTTAACCATTCTTTGGTAGAATGACTTGTGTGCTTAGGCTCGTTGTCTTGCTGCATGACCCACCTTCTCTTGAGATTCAGTTCATGGACAGATGTCCTGACATTTTCCTGTAGAATTCTCTGCTATAATTCAGAATTCATTGTTCCATCAATGATGGCAAGCTGTCCTGGCCCAGATGCAGCAAAACAGGCCCAAACCATGATACTACCACCACCATGTTTCAGAGATAGAAATGCTTTTCTTTTAAACCAAATGGTTCTATTTTGGTCTCATCCGTCCACAAAATATTCTTTCATTTTCCTCCTGGCTTGTCCACGTGATCTTTAGCAAACAGCAGACGAGCAGAAATGTTCTTTTTGGAGAACAGCATTGTTCTTCAGTGTTCTTCTGATGGTGGATTAACATTAGCCAATGTGAGAGAGGACTTCAGTTGCTTAGAAGTTACTCTGGCGTCCTTTGTGACCTCGACAACTATTAAATGCCTTGCTCTTGGAGTGATCTTTGTTGGTCGACCACTCCTGGTGAGGGTAACAGTGGTCTTGAATTTCCTTTATTTGTACACAACCTGTCCGACTGTGGATTGGTGGAGTCCAAACTCTTAGAGATGGTTTTGGAACCTTTTCCAGCCTGATGAGCATCAACAACTTTTTGTCTGAGGTCCTCAGAAATTTCCTTTGTTCATCTCATGAAAAAACTTCCACAAGCACGTTTTGTGAAGAGCAGACTTTGATAGATCCCTGTTCTTTAAATAAAACAGGGTGCCCACTCACACCTGATTGTCATCCCATTTATAGAAAACACCTGACTCTAATTTCACCTTCAAATTAACTGCTAATCCTAGAGGTTAACATACTTTTGCCACTCACTAATATGTAATATTGTATCATTTCCCTCAATAAATAAATGACCAAGTATAAAGTTTTTCTTTTAAAAAAGTATAAAATTCTCTTTATCTACTTTTGGGACTTGTGTGAAAATCTGATAATGTTTTAGGTCATATTTATGCAGAAATGTAGAAAATTCTAAAGGGTTCACAAACTTAAGCACCACTGTGTGTGTGTGTGTGTGTGTGTGTGTGTGTGTGTGTGTGTGTGTGTGTGTGTAAAGTTCTCCAACAAAGGTTATGTTACAAAGTATTGAGTTGAACCTTTGTAATTGACCAAATACTTATTTTCCACCATAATTTACAATAAAATTCTTTACAAATCCAACAATGCTGAAGTGTACCCATGATGAAAATTACAGACCTCTTTCTAAGTAGGAGAACTTGCACAATCAGTGGCTGACTAAATACTTTTTTGCCCCACTGTATCAGTCATGGTTCTGGGAAATGAACTAGTTCAGGATTCAAGCTCCAGTACGGCCAGAACTGCAACTGTTGAGACCTTGAGCAAGGCTCTCAATGCACAATTGCTTGGATTATACTTTGTATAACTGTATCAGTTCTAAATCACTCTGGTGAGTTCATTTCAATATTATTAAATATTCTCTTTCACTGTGTTCAAATATGTTTCAAATCACTTAAAAACGCTACAAGCTGGTTGTGTCAATTAAAAAAGGGACAAATTACAAATATGCATGAAAAGACGTAATTCTAAGACACTGCAACATAGGCTTTACAGTCATGTCTCCCCACCCCCACTCCGCCGTTTCTATATCTGATGCAAAAGGCTGCCAAGATAGCAGAGAGAACAGAAACTACAGCAGAATTTCAATGGACCTGGATGAACCACAGAACACGAGGAACCCACTGTTTCATGAGTGTCCATCACTTGATACACTCCGTGCTGGATTTCTCTCATGGACGTTCCTCAGTTTTGATTTGGTTTTGTGGTCATCAGATGCATGATTTCCAACACCAAGACCACAACAACAGACAACCTCAGGAACATGGTGCTACATTTATCTGGGGATTTAGATAAAAGAAAGTCATGCAGCCTGAGGAGTGTGCAAGCGTTTCAAACTTAGAGAGAGGGGGAGGATGGTAGACATCAAAAGGCTTCCACAGAGGCGAGAACAGGCGAAACATTATCTCTGAAAGCCAAATGTAGACCTTGAAACAGAAGCAGCAAAAAGAAAAAAAAGAAGTGGTGAATGGACAGAGGCACAGCCATGGGCTTGTGTGATATTTTCCTTCTGCTTGACAAGACCTAATCAAACCTGATATGAGTGATCTGAAGGAACTGTATCAGAGCTGTATTTTATTAGATTAATGAGCCATTTTAACTTTTTTATTTTAGATTTTACATTATATTATCTCATATTATTTTGAATACACCAATTTGCACCAGAATTCTCAAGACACAGACGTACACTGAACGGGGATCCAGCACATTACAGGGCTGGGTAGGGGGATGTTGAGGGATGATCCTAGTCCAGTCTCCTCTCCCTCAGAGACCTGACTGGGCTGCAAGGCCCTGCTGAAATTTGACGCTTGTTCACAATGATGGTTGGCTAGGAACTTTCCCTCAGAGCACCCAAGAGCTAGAAATAGCGGAGAAAATGATACGCTCTCCTTCAACAGTCATTGCTAGACTGCAAAATGAAAGGTTGCAAGTTCAAATCCCAGGTCTGTCAGCCAAGCTGTTACCGTCAGGCTCTTAAGCAAGGTCCTCTAATCTTAACTAGAATTCACTGAATAAAGTTGTCTGCCTTTTTAAACACTGTAATTTCAAATACAGGTACCATTTAACAACTGCATTATGTTCTGTGTAACGGGACGTTGACCTAAATGGATGGTGATTAGACCTTACCATAGTCACAATGTCTTCTTAGGTTACTGTAATGTAAATATAAAGGGTATTTTCACAAGAAAACTGTGTGCAAACAATACGCAAATCTGTCAGCCCTAAAAACACTAGTGGAACGCAACTATCTATACAGCATCATAATGCCACCTCATTTTTAGTTTAAGGATATTCACAATAATTACAGAAAATGCATTCATTTACTGTTAAGACCCACCATAGGGGAAAGCCGCAACACTTACGAGAATGGTATGATAGAGCTGATCATTTTGTTAGACAGAAATGCACTGATAGACAGCATTATGAACAACACGGAAGACCAGCCAGATGAACCAGAGACTCAACGAGTGAATGTGAACCAGTTATATAGTTATAGGTTAGAGAGAATACACAGGTAGTAGAGGGACAAACAAAGGAGTACTACTTACCATAGGACAGTCACATACATTTATAACTGACATTTACAGCTTGTTATAAATAGGTATCAGAAAGTCAAACATACAAACACAAGTAAATTGCACAAAAATGTTCCTAACCACATCAACCAAGTTAGAATAGTCTCTGGTCTCGAACAGGCGGTTCTCGTTGGACGTGTTGGATGTATGAGAAATGGGAAGTCATAAAGATCTGGGTGATCTCAGCAATGGCTAAACTGTTATGGCCAGTCAAGTACATCGGAGCATCTCCAAATGACACAGAACGCTCAAAGTGCCCATGTTTACCTCTATCCGTTGTGGGCACACAAGTCTCAGAACAATTGGTCAGATGAGTCATGTTTTCTGTTATATCATATAAGCAACCAGGTACATATAGCATTGTTCAAAAGTCTTAGGCCACTATTATATTAGATATACCACTGTTTTAGCAATGGTATAAACACCATACATAATTATTTACACATGGTATCTATATTAGAATACAATAAAAAAAACAGCAAATTTATATGCAGTATTAAAAATCTGAAACCCCAAGAAGATGCCAAGTTGACGCTTCTACAGTCATGATCAGTAATGGTCTTTTTGGAAGGGTGGCAGCCAAGAACCCACTTTTTCAGAAGGGAAACATGATGAAAAGGTTGAGATATGCTAAAGTTCACAAAGACTTGAATGAAAATCAGTGGAAAAGAGTATTGTGGAGTGACAACAAAGTTTGAAATGTTTGGGTCGTATCGCCAACAGTATGTTATATATGGTCATTATACCAAAACAGCAAATCTAATGGAGGCTTAAAACTTTTGCACAGTGCTGTATAGATCAGTTTATCAAGTGATGACACCAGGATGCACTCTGGAAAAAAAGACAGGTCAGTGTTTAGATTGTGCTGCTCTGTGCTATGTTCTGGGAAAACCTTGGGTTCAAGCACTTGGATTTCAATTTGGCATGTGCCATCTAACTAACCATTACTGCAGACCAGGTACACCCATTTATAATGGTTTATATAATGGTTTGTGGAGTTCAAGTTATTGCCCTGGCCTCCAAAATCCCTAGATTTCAAGTCAACTGAGCATCTGTGGGATGTGTAGGAACAAGTCAGATAAGTACAGGACTTAAAAGATCTGCTGCTAAAGATTTGGTGCTAGATAGTACAGGGCACCTTCAGAGGTCTTGTAGAGTCCACATCTTGGTTGGTCGGAGTCATTTTGGTAGCACAGTGGAGAATCAAAGGTCCTCTGTATGTAATGCTTGTAATTAAATCTCGAAGAAAGCATTGGCTGTTCAGTAGCAATCTCCGAGTATCTCTATGGGTGGCATGGTGGGTAGCATCGCTGCCTCACAGCAAGAAGGTCCTGGGATCAGTCCCAGGGTGGAGAGGCCTGGGTCCTTTCTGTGTGGAGTCTGCATGTCCTCCCCATGTCCGTGTGGGTTTACTTCGGGTACTCCGGTTTCCTCCCACAGTCCATGCATGTTAGGTTAATTGACTACACTAAATTGGCACTGACTTTAGTGTATGAGTGACTTGTCTTGAGATAACCTTGTGTATGGATCCAAGAAGTTGAATCTGTTCATCTGGACATAGATTTTGTTGGAGAAATGTTTCGTCACTCATCTAAGTGACTTCTTCAGTCTCAGCAGTTGGAAAACTTCCCCAATCTTATATACAGCACGTTGCATAACGACTGGTACCAGCACCATTGCATAACAATGGGACCGGTGATCAGTTTAATATGCAGATTGACATAGCCATTAACGACAATGGCCACGTGTGCCATTCACACAGGATTGGGGAAGGGCTGCGATGGCTCCATTGTAAAGATGGTGAGAGGGTGTACTCTGAGGCCCCCTCCTCGGTTCAGGGATGGACGTTCCCTTTTTACAAAAATGGCTTCTTTTACTCCACGTTCAAACCATCGTTCCTCCCTATCAAGGATCTGCACATCTCCATCCTTGAAAGAGTGTCCACTGGCCTGTAGGTGGGTGTAAAGAGTACACCTCAGAGTACACCTCTCACCATCTTACAATGGAGCCATCGCAGCCCTTCCCCAATCCTGTGTGAATGGCACACGTGGCCATTGTCGTTAATGGCTATGTCAATCTGCATATTAAACTGATCACCGGTCCCATTGTTACGCAATGGTGCTGGTACCAGTCGTTATGCAACGTGCTGTATATAAGATTGGGGAAGTTTTCCAACTGCTGAAACTGAAGAAGTCACTTAGATGAGTGACGAGCATGCATCAAGACTTGTGTATGGATGTAACCTTCTGTGTGTCGCTGAACATGGGCACTGATGCTGATAGTGATGTTAAATAAATGAATAAACGCAAACTATGAGTATCTCCGTTGCAAGGGCAAAAGGAAAAAGCTTTAAATTAGGATCAAT
Source organism: Ancistrus triradiatus (assembly GCA_025084515.1). Taxonomy (NCBI): domain Eukaryota; kingdom Metazoa; phylum Chordata; class Actinopteri; order Siluriformes; family Loricariidae; genus Ancistrus; species Ancistrus triradiatus. Next base: position 614,287 of record JAJAGP010000148.1, on the reverse strand, counting down.
CCTCAAAGTTTGTCTTGATGTTCATGATGTTCATAATAATGGTCACGTCACTACAAAGCTGTCAGCTTTCTTTCATCAGCACTCACTAACACACAGTGTTCACAGGCACTGAGCAGACTGAACCATTTGCTTGATTCAGCACATCTGGAAACACTTTAATGGCACTGAACCAGTAATGAAGGAACTGTGGCAGTTATTACAGGGTGTGTGTGTGTGTGTGTATACACAACAGGTACTAATCAGGCAGTACTCCTAAAATAACAGGTTTTTAAAATCATTTCATGAAAGCAAACCCTTAAAGGAAAGCATTTTTAACCAAACAAGTGATAGTGGAGCAGCCGTAAACTTGATGTTATTGCTGGAAATGGAAAAGCAGCTATTAACTTGTTATAAAAATTCTCTGTGCATGTGTGGGAATCCAGCCAGCATTTTTCAGCGACAGCTTCACAGTCCAGCGCAGCCAACTGAATGAACACTTTTTCCTACACCCCACAGTATCAGTGCTCCCTGCCTTAAGAAGAATAGTTTTAATTCCATTTCTGGCTGGAAACCATGTTGCAAATGTCGGGTTATGAAAGTTAAAACAAACAAAAAAAAGTTATTTGAGAGTGGACTGCTGAACTCATTAGGATGCTCAGGGCAAGCACCGAGGAAATGTGGAGTTCACAGAGCGAAAGAATGAGAGAGGAGATCCAAGTCTTCCCAGATGGCATGTTTATGAGCACACGTAATGTTCCTGCCGTGCAGCAGTACATTAGCCTCCACGCTCACAACAAAACTGGGTTACAGCTGACAGCAAACACTTTGTTTAAAACCGTTTGTTAGATCTAGTCGGTACTCGTTCCACGCTGCTACGCAACATTTGACATGCTAATATCCTAGCGTTTTGCACAGGTCTGAAATAAACTCAGGGGTAGGGGAAAACAGTTTGGGTGACGCATGGTGAAGCAGGCATGAGGTGAGCTCTATTATAACGAGTCAGTTCCAACCCAGCATTTTGAAAGACGTTCTAGGAGTGCCAATATTGCATGATAATGGCCAAAGCTCTTCAAGTATTACTCCGCCACATACACACATACCCTACCAACGACGCCAGCCATAACAGAGTAGCAACATTGTAATTGTACAAGTAAAAGACCGAGAAATTAACTATAATGAGTTTATAAAATATACTGGCTTTGAAAGATTTGGAAGATGAAGCTATTAATGACCAGCCTAATACTTCCAACAAGCCAAGCTTCATCACTCTTACAAACGAGGATTTGATTGCGCTGGAAAAGCAGAGAAACAAAGTCAGTACAGTAAATCAAATACCCTAGGACTGAGTGTGTTTACATGTACTTAATAATTCGATAACTGCAGAAAATCTGATTTTGTCAGTTATCTGAGAAACAAGTTTACATGCACTTGAGTAATCAGATAATGGGAAACCTTCAGGTTTAGAAGACTCAGGCAGTAATCGGCTTACTACTTTGAAACCAGCCAATCTCATGGAAATGTGAGACTTCAAACTTTAATATTAAATAATCAAATGATTAATTTTCCCAAGTATATACTGCGTTTCAGTCTCTGCTGCTGGCAACCGTGGCGAAAGGCAGGGTTACTGGTATAAATGCTATGAGAAATCCGATTACTGGAGAAAAATCCAGCTCTCTGTATCAGATTTCTTAATCTGATTTCTAGATCGGAGTATATTGTATACATGACCACTTGAATAATCAGATAACTGCAGAAATCCGACTATGATCAGTAAGTACGTTTACATGCGCTTAATAATGCGATAACTGCAGAAAATCAGATTTTGTCAGTATATATGCACTTCGGGTTTACATGACCCAGACGATAATCGGATTTCTAAAATGTGACGTAAATTTTTAAGTTTCATTTTTAAGATTAAATAATCAGATTTTTCATTTTCTTGAGCATATGTTTCAGAGTCTCCACAAAATTTTCGGCAGTTATGTATCTCGACTGTTATGACTCAAGGGCCTAGTCTGATGATGTTTTAGCAGAGGGGTGCCTGATGGAATGGAATTACTTTATCTCACGGAATCTTGATAAACAAATTGTTTTTTTTTCTACCTTCTTTATATTAAAATCTAACAATAAATGGTTATAACGGAACTGTGGTATAATCGCAATAATACACCCGAGGTTCGTGTTATAATATGACATATCAATATGATCAGGACACCAGTGCCAATATCTCACATTATAGCATGAACCTTGAGTGTATTATTGCTTAAATATGTTTTACATATACAAAGTACAGTGGGGCAAAAAAGTTCTCCTACTTAGAAAGATGAGAGAGGTCTGTAATTTATCATAGGTACACTTCAACTATGAGAGACAAAATGAGAAAAAAAAAATCCAGGAAATCACATTGTAGGATTTATAAATAATTTAATTGTAAATCATGGTGGAAAGTAAGTATTTGGTCACCCGCAAAAAAGCAAGATTTCTGGCTCTCACAGACCTGTAACTTCATCTTTAACAAGCTTTTCTGTCCTCCACTCGTTACCTGTATTAACGGCACCTGTTTGACCTCGTTATCTGTATAAAAGAAACCTGTTCACAGCCTCAAACAGTCAGACTGTAAACTCAACTGTGGCCAAGACCAAAGAGCTGTTAAAGGACACCAGGAAGAAAATTGCAGACCTGCACCAGGCTGGGAAGAGTGAATCTACAATAAGCAAGCAGGTTGGTGTGAATAAATCAACTGTGGGAGCAATTGTAAGAAAATGGAAGACATACAAGACCATTGATAATCTCCCTCGATCTGGGGCTCCACGCAAGATCTCATCCCATGGGGTCAAAATGATCATGAAAACGGAGAGAAAAAATCCCAGAACTACACGGAGGGACCTGATGAATGACCTGCAGAGAGCTGGGACCAAAGTAACAAAGGCTACCATCAGTAACACACTACGCCGAGAGGGACTCAGATCCTGCAGTGCCAAGCGTGTCCCCCTGCTTAAGCCAGTACATGTCCAGGCCTGACTGAAGTTTGTCAGAGAGCATATGGATGATCCAGAAGAGGATTGGGAGAATATCATGTGGTCAGATGAAACCAAAATAGAACTTTTTGGTAAAAATTCAACTCCTCATGTTTGGAGGAAGAAAAATGCTGAGTTGCATCCCAAGAACACCATACCTACCGTGAAGAATTGGGGTGGAAACATCATGCTTTGGGTCTGTTTTTCTACAAAGGGGACAGGACGACTGGTCCGTGTTAAGGGAAGAATGAACGGGGCCATGTATTGTAGTGAGATTTTAAGCCAAAACCTCCTTCCATCAGTGAGAGCATTGAAGATGGAACGTGGCTGGGTCTTCCAGCATAACAATGATCCGAAACAGACCACTCGGGCAACAAAGGAGTGGCTCCGTAAAAAGCATTTCAAGGTCCTGGGGTGGCCTAGCCAGTCTCCAGACCTCAACCCCATAGGAAATTTGTGGAGGGAGTTGAAAGTCCGTGTTGCCCAGCGACAGCCCCAAAACATCACTGCTCTAGAGGAGATCTGCATGGAGGAATGGGCCAAAATACCAGCTACAGTGTGTGCAAACCTGGTGAAGACTTACAGGAAACGCTTGACCTCTGTCATTGCCAAAAAGGTTATGTTACAAAGTATTGAATAGAATTTTTGTTATTGACCAAATACTTATTTTCCATCATAATTTACAATTAAATTATTTAAAAATCCTACAATGTGATTTCCTGGATATTTTTTCTCATTTTGTCTCTCATAGTTGAAGTGTACCTATGATGAAAATTACAGATGTCTCTCATCTTTCTAAGTAAGAGAACCTGCACAATCACTGGCTGACTAAATACTTTTTTGCCCCACTGTATGTGGACACCCATTCTAAAGCCTGGTTTACAACTTCTTCCATTGAAATTGACGTTCACAATCTTCAAACTGCATAACAGATGCTTGAATGGGTGGAGCTGAGACAGCTGAAACAGTCATTCTAAGAAACTGAAAGAAGCCAACGAAGAAATGTGAATGGGTGTTGTTGGAGCTTTAATGCCCTGCTGCTCTGACAAGACTAGCATGTTTGAGGCAGCTAGGTATGTTCTGGTATTTGGCCATTTTTTTAGTGCAGTGTTAAACATGCAGTTACAATATGTACAGTACTGTGCAAAAATAATTAACCCACCATTAGATTTGTTGTTTTAGCAATAGTTTAATGACCATATATAACATCTTGTGGACAACTGGATTTAATTTCCAACTTGGATTTGTCAATCAATAATAGTCTTTCCCAATGACTTACATTACAGGCTTGTTGAGTTTTAGAATATTTTAGCCTTTTCATCCTGTTCTCTTTCCAAAAAAGTAGTTTTGTGGCTGCTACCCTGCTAAAAAGACCATTCCTGATCAACCTTATTCACACTGTAGAACGGTCATCTTGTCATCCTAATGAAACTGCCCAATGCTGCTGTTGCTCAAGTGTAAGGGGAGGTCACACTAAATACTTGCCACTGTAGCCTACAGAAGCTGTTTATCTAGTAGTTTTGCCAGTTTTTGAATATTACATACAAATATCTGTATTTTCTGGTTCTATTCTAATAAGGAGAATGAGAAAAAATATAGATGATCATTATACCATGGCTGCAACAATGATCTATTTAATCTAATGGTGGCCTAAGACTTGTATATCACTTCATTGTATAGCACAGTGCTGTATATATCACTGCATTTTAGTCAAAAAAGTTGACGGTTCAGCAGAACGATACAGAGCAGCTCACGACCACTAGCTCCCCCTTTGTGGCTCATATCTGATCTGGATGTGTGACTTCTCAAGGCAAAGAAAACTTGGTAAAAACGGCACAGAGCTTTCCCAAATATCAGAAATAAAGAAATATTTTGGTTGTAGGAAAAACAAGAATGGCTGACCGATGATCATTTTCCTGTAATGTCCAATGTGTAGAAAGGAAACCGACGACCCCAGAGCCTCCACTAAAAGTCAACCAAAGAAAGTCAGCATATTCTTGTAATGCAGACCAGAGGTGCTTTTCCCATTTAGTGCAGTAGTTCCCAAAAATTTCTGCAGTGCCCCACTTTTATAGGTAAGAATGTTTCGAACAAAACTGCAACAAAACAACAGCATCCATTGCTTTCAACATAAGCTTATTTTCTTATGCTGGTATATTTCCTTGCTGTCTATCCCCCCACCAATAGCTCCACGCTCCCCCACTATGGGAAGCACTAGTTTAGTGTTTCTAATGGTGTCATGATTTATGGATTGGTTTTTGGAGTGCTTTAGTCACACGCATTTAGAAAGAATGGTGCTCATCACTACTGAACTAGCGTGATTCTTACACAGAAGACATCTTCGATGAGACACAAACATAAATCACATTTTGTGTGAATCTTTCCCTCAGTAAAAACCCATTCGGTACTAATGAGGTAAATGCATGCTTTTTAGCAATTGTGTTTTTTAATTGGAGCTTTTTAATTACTGTAGCTCCATAATAAAGCAAACACTGTCAGATTTGTGCCACGATTCAGCTCCTAGTTTGGGAAGAGACACTGTGCATCTTTTTCCTGTGCATATTCATTTCCTCTTTAGCTTCGAATTTGTATACAATGGCACCAGCATCAACAGCCACTGTAAAGCATGGGTGATACTCTCAGTCAAGGAAGGGATACAGAGATTTGTGCTTTCTCTTATGAAATACACCAAATTATGGCATAGCTGTTTGAATATATGCCTTCTGGTACTGTAGTGTACCAGGTATTGACTAAATGGCCAAGATAGTACAGCATCCCATACACCAAGTTATTTAATATAAACACTGACCACCACTAACTGATGTTCTGTGTTCTGTACTATGTAAGATGGGTAAAACCAGTCAGTTGAATATAGCTGAAAGGCTGGAGAATGATGGTGATAAACCTCACAGTGACTGCATGGAACCATTTTCTTATTTATTTTTGTGTATTCTAATCTGTTCATGCCTACAAAAACACAAACTAGAGCTTCCTGCACTAATCTTCACTCGTGTCTTTTTTTTTAAGCTGACGATGTGAAAAATACATGGCAAGATGTTAAGAGAAAGCAAAGGTGGACAGAGTTTTTAGTTTTTAGACAAAAAAAATGCATTGGACTTGGTGTGATGGTCATTAAAAATCCCATCCGGTTTTTTCTTACATAAAAATCGGACTCGTTGTGTGCATGTCTTCAGACTGTGGGAGGAAACTGAAATACCCAGAGTAAACCCAGATGGACACTGGGAGGACGTGCAAGCTCCACACAGACGGAGTCTCAGGTCAAGATCGAACCAGGGACGCTAGAGCTGTGGGGCGACCTCATTACTGTATATTATTGTTTACAATAGAACACTATTTGCAAAGCATCTTGCAAATGACTATGGTGATGTCCTGTCAACGTTCATTTAGGTCAACGCCCTTTCTCACAAACCTGTATTTGAAACTTATTATTTATACTTTACAGACAAAAGCTTAGTACCCTGGCCAAATTTTCTAAATGAAATGAAGTCAACATGAGAAAAACCTGAGTAGTTTTTTCCAATTTAGAGCAAATATTTATAACACTGAAAAACATAACGCACACATTTCTAAGCTGGAAGGTTGAACTTACTTGTTAATGGTTCATTAAAATTTGCTGAAATAACAAGCTTAAGTGCTGAGGTTAGGTTTTCATTTAGGTTTTGCAGGAGACACTACATGGAAACGCATTCTGTTGTTGAAATGGATTTAAAAAAACAAAACAAGGAAACCGAACACAGCAAGAAATAAAAGATATATTTGGGAAGGCACACAATAATCAATGTGGTAAACTATTCATTACACTGCCTTGGCCTATAAACCTGCCAATTTCCAGTAAGTCTATGTGACTGTGTTTATGCATACAGTTACAGAGTTATTCATTGGGCAGACAATTGCAAGTGAGTTAAATTACAGACTGCAGGCATCTTGCTAAAGATGCTGATGACGACAAAACTGCTGCAAAACAAGCTTTACTCAAAAATAGGTGCAATACAGGTATGCGCCAACGTCCAACCGATCAATGTCCATTTGCTTCAATGGCCGAGGTTTCAGCAATTCTAACAGAAAATAAAAATCTGTCATATATGTGTTAGTGTTCCACTTCGGTTTTCAGTAAGTGTTTCAAGTTTTATAAACGCTACAAAAGATAGGGATTACTGTGTTGTATAGTACAGTGAAAAATTTTCTCATATTGTGCTTTAACTAACCGGCCTAACCAACCGCAAGTCAGAAACAACTCCATACAGGGCACCAATCTATCGGCGGGCACACAAACACACACACACACTCATACTTAGACACTAAGGGGCACTGTGGAAACACCAATTAACCTAAGACGTCTTTGGAATGTGGAAGGAAGGAGAAAACCCACGTAGACATGGAGAGAACATGCAAACTCCACAGAGGTGGAGCCCAGGGTCGGGATCGAACCGGGATCTCGGAGCTGTGAGGCGGCAGTGCTAACCACTGCATCACCGCGCCACCCCTTAATTAACATTATCGTCTAAAATAAAACACTATGTGCAAAGTATCTAAAATACTACATAACTATGGTAATGTCCAGTCAGCGTCCATTTCGGTCAATGTCCTGTTTCACAGTCCGTACTCTGTAGGTTAAGCAGCACATACCTGTATACCCAAGTGAAACAACTGTCATAGCGAAATGGTTCAGTGAGAGCTAGTACTCAAAATGCTACAAGCACCACTAATTAAGTCATTAAGCTAGAAATCTTATGGCTAAGCTAAATAAACAATAACATGCATAATTATCTTCACGGAGTGCATGCAGGCTGAAAATGTGACTGTGAGCACAGCTTTGCTGCTCCATCGACCATGAAGAGCAGCTCACCGAGGCAAAGAGCAGTCTAAAGAGCGGTGCAGTCCTACCTCATAAAATGGATTAAGCCAGAGATCTAATGGAACATTCAGAGGCCTTTCCAAATCTGACTCAATCTCAGTTCTCACGAGTGCAATGCTACACTGCTAGGAGATAGAGGCCATCCCTACAGTTCACTCTACTGGTGCGATCAGAACATCTACGAAGCTGCACACCAAGTATCAATCTAAAAGCTCATACGGTTCATTGTTGGACTGGTATCAGACTTGTCCAGTAGGACCCATTGATGTATTTGATGGTGTGATGGTTCTCAGGTGGAGCAGCAAAAAAAAACAAAAAGTTGTTATTAAATTCCCGTTCTAGATCATATCCGGATTAGGCTAAGCCACATAAGAATGTGTGTGTGTAAATGCGTCACAAGACGTCGATGTTCAGTTTTGCTCAAACCACTTCAGGAGGTGGCTTGAAATGCATTGTGTCCACATGGACACAGCTAACTGCCAAAACTCGCCACTTCACAACACAGCACACGTCCTCCATGACATCCTATCCTTTATGGTCTGAGAGGAAACGCAGAGCTGGTGAACCCAAGGAACCAAGTTTTTATTAGCAATTTGGACAAATACCACTGTAGCGATGCAATACGATCGTCTAATACCAGTCTGCACTTTCCAAAGTGATCTGTGCGCTGTAGCTGCATTTCTTATGACATCACTGCTGTATTACTCATGTTTAACATACATCTAACATTAAATCAACAAGTGGACCAGACACAGCAGTGCTGCTGGAGTTTAAAAAAAAACCTTAGTGTTACTGCCAGACTGAAAATAGTCCACCCACCAAAAATATCCAGCCATCAGCATTCTGTAGGCAGCATCACGTAAGCACTGAGAAAGGATTCGAGGATGACTAACACAAACCATGCAGAAACAGATGAGCTACTGTCTCTCACTTTACATCTACAAGGTGGAGCAATATGGTAGATGTGTCAGGGAGTGAACACGGTGTTTAAAAACTCCAGCAGCACTGCTGTGTCTGATCCACTCATACCAGCAGAACGCACACAAGCACACCACCACGTCACTGAGTGGGTTTACATGCCATTAATAATTTGCTAACTGCAGAAAAAACACAGATTTTTTCAGTTATCTGATCAATAAGTATACATGCACTTGAGTACTTTTACAGCATTTAGCAGACGCCCTTATCCAGAGCGACTTACAATTGATACAACCTTACAATCCAAGCAATTGTGGGTTATGGGTCTTGCTCAAGGACCCAACAGTGGCAGCTTGGCAGAGGCAGGATTTGAACCCTGAACCTTCTGGTCCAGAGTCGGATTTCTACTTTGCAACCAGCCATTAATCTCTCAGAAATGTGTGACATAAACTTCAAAATTTAATATTAAATAATCGAATTCTTCCTTTTCCTGAGCACTGCATTTCAGAGTCTCCAAGAAGTGTTCGACAGGAATGTCACTGCCTTTAATTCCATGGTGCATTTAATTCCAGGGTTGCCAGATCTAGCAAAGAAATATCCTGTCACAGTGAATGGAAAAAAAGAGGCCAAGTTAAGTCTTTAGACTCTTAAAACCACACTTCTGTCCTTTTCGTGTCACTCACTGCTAAAACTGCAACTCATTTTAAATCAAAACCCTATGCATGTAAGCCTAGTTTATTCATAACTACTTTAAAATGAACACCACTACCCTCTGCAAGAAAGCGCGGCTCAGCCTGAAATGTCAGTCTAAATGAAAAGGAACGTGCACTTTCTCCAGGCGGCAGCTCACTCTTCTCTGCCTCTTTAGTTCTAAAAGACGTCAAGATGTGAGAGCGCTTTTCCACAAGAATTCAAAGCGCTTCGAACACGGCCCGGATTTGGCCTCGTCAGCACATGCACACCCTCCACCTCTTCCTAAAACGCTATAACTGGCCTGGAGCTCAGGGGAAGGGATGTGAGGCTTCATCAGGGACTTGTTTGTCTCTTTGAGCCTGGTGAGCCAGGAAGTCTGTCCGAGGGAGGATGAGCGTCAAAAGGGTGGAAAATAACTGTCAGTGGTAATCATATCTGATCACATGGATGTCCTCCCACTCTTTTAACCAACCTTATTCTAGCAGGGTGCATTCAGCTTATGGTCGGCAATACATATGGGTCACCGGTATCATGGGTGTTCTTCGTACATCTTTGGGATCACGGTTCATAAAGAATACAATGGTGCCAGTTCATCCCGTGCTGCTTTTTTTTTTCAGTAATTCGTGACAGAAGGCAAATGCTGGCTGAATGAGTAACTGCATTGCAATCAGAGGCAGTCACAAGGGAGCAGGCTCACTCAATTAGGCTGAACAAGCCTATCATTGATTTGGTCCCCTCTCTGTTTGGCCCAGAGAGAGACAGTCAGTTCTGCCCAAGGTGACCCTCTGGGGAAACTGATATTTATCAAGCGCTGGTATGATGATTATTGATCAAAGCGTGATGAGTGATAAGAGCATTCATTTTGATATCATTGCCGGCATGACTAATGCTGGTTGCCACACACCACATTCTTGTACATCCCAACGTCCTCATCCTTCGACCTGAACTCAACAGAAGAAGCCAACTGGGCAGACAAACAGCTGATGTGCCAGTGCTGAAGCTGGCTTATCACACCTGGTGCACGAACGTCCTTGGAGAAGCTGCTCCTCATATCTGATTCCACCAAGGAGAGCTCTGCTGGCATGCATGCAGAAGAGCAGCTGAGCAATGAGATCTACAGCTTCGTACCAGGACTGATGAAGCTGACAGACCAAGCAGCCACTCGAGTAATGATGGGAGAATTTCTTACCTAAGCTTAGCGCTCGCGATGCCTCCTTTCTGGCGGTCTGTTCCATGCGCGCGGCTCCGTATTGCTGGCTCCTGCTTCGCCGCTCTGACCGTTTCACTTTTCTCCAGTCCGGAGGAAAAGGGAAAGTGGAGCTCCCCAGGAAGCTCTCTGAGCGGCGGAGGCTCGTCCGCGCTGTTTCCCCCGAAAAAGTACAAAAGTAGGAAAACTCCGAGGCACAGCGCGACCGCCACGATCTTGCAGTGGAGCCTCATGGTGCAAAAAAGTGCACAGCACGCTCCCCCGCGCACCGAAGCGTCCCGTTATTTACCTTAAGAAACCATTAAGAGCCATTTGGAAAGCGCTGCCATACTTCTTCGCTTATATTGTGAAGAAGAGCCGAGTGAAGCGCCTAGAGACCATCCACGTAAATCACTCTGCACGACGAGGCGGGACCTCCACAGTCCTACCGTAATACTACTAAAAAACACAGAATTTCGCATATTCCACCAGGCAGCAGTCCCGTAGCTAACCATGCACTAACAAAACTTAAAAAGACTCCAAAAAGACTTTTAAAAGGCTAAAGTCTGACACCCTCTGGCATCTGAAGAGTTTTAGAGGCAAACTAGTCATAGCCTTTGCACCTGCAAGAGACTGCAACTACATTCCTAGACATTATTTCCCATTATGCGGTTGGAGTTTTCATGTACCTGCTATATAATTACACTAAGCATTTCATTTTGTCAACATTATTCACAGTACATTTAACAATACAGGCACACATCTACACACATCATTTTGGGGATAAACCAGAGACGTTCCTGTACTCGCTTTGCTGCTTCCCTTTTGGTGCTAGAGAGAGCTATCAGTTGATGAAAATGTTCACGTCACTATTTGTATGATAACATTAAACACGTTGATTTTACATCTAAAACGTCAAGACTAGATTAAAACAATACAATTGAAATGGCAAAATGTTGACACAATTCCATAAAGACTCTCATGACTTTATTTCAACTGAAGCACTCCACCAATCTAGGCTTTATGGCAGAGTGGCCAGACAGAAGCCTGTCCTCAGTAAAAGACACACAAAAGCCCATCTGGAGTTTTAGGTGCTTTTTTTGCAAAGCCCAGATGGGCTTACGTGTGTCTTTGACTGAGGACAGGCTTCTGTCTGGCCACCCTGCCATAAAGCCCAGATTGGTGGACTGCTGCAGTGATGATTGACTTTCTGGAAGTTTCTCCCATCTGCACACAGGTTCTTTGAGGCTCAGCTAGAGCCTCAGTTTGGAGGGGCGGCCAAAACTGTTTTTTTCCAAATATTTCCCATTTAAGAATTATGTAGGCCACTGTGCTCTTGGGAACTTTCAGTGCTGCAGAATGCTTTTGTAACCTTCTCCAGATATGCGCCTCCACACAGTCCTGTCTCTGAGCTCTACAGGCAGTTCTTACTTCATCATGGCTTGGTTTTTGCTCTGATATACATTGTTAGCAGTGAGACCTTATATAGACAGGTGTGGTTTCCAAATCATGTCCAAACAACTGAATTTACTACAGCTGGACTGACCTCTCCACAGCCGATTGTATCTGTATACAATGTCTATTCCAGCCAATTGATGAGGCTCTTGTACCTATCCTGCAGTAGAGGTTGCTGTTGCAACACCAGGGGATGATCCCCCTGACTAACCTCCTCATTCTCAGGCACAGACAATTATGTATGCACATGATGCCTATCCTGGCAGGAAGGGACAACCAGAACTCAAACTTGAGTCCCAGTGGTGGTGGGCCAGCTCATAAGACCTCTGAGGGATCCGAATACTCTGGCATATATTTATATCAAAATAAACTTGCAGAGCTTGGGTGTTGCCACAATCTAACACTGACTATCCATGGCAAAATTATGTAATCACCCAGCTTTTTACTTCACAGCATATAAAGTAAGCATAGACATGGCACAAAAGTTTTTTTATAGCTGAACATGGCTTCATACATAGGACTTGGCTAATGGAAAGTAAACATGCCACCAATAAGAGAGTTATCAATAGATACAATGGAAAAGAAATGACAAATGTTTAAGAAGGAACTTCAGCTTGGAGTGTGGCAAAGGATGGTACCCAGTCAGATGTCTCTAAAATCTGATGCAAGTATAAATGAAATGGAAAAGTTAATAAAGGAAAACATATGGGTAGTCAAATAAGCCATTAAAGTGTCAGGATAGAAACCTCAAAGCAATATGCCTTGAGAAAATTAGGATATGCACACCAGGTACTGGAAATATTCAGTTGCAGTTAGTGCTGTACAGTAGGGGTGACACTGGATTCATTCATTCATTCATTGAATGACTGGGTGCCAATCTATTGTAGAGCACATATACTCACACACTCATACACACACTCACAAACTAAGCGCACTTTGCAAACACCAATTGACCGACCACACATCTTTGGACTGTGGGAAGAAACTTGAGTTCCCGAAGAAAACCCACATGGACACGGAGAGGACATGCAAACTCCACACGGAAAGAACCCACAGTCAGGATCAAATTGGGATCTCGGAGTTGTGACGCAACAGATCTAACCACTGCCACCCCAGTGACACCTCATATTGAAAGCAAACGTTAGCATACTTTTGTCACTCACATATACGTAATATCGGATAATTTTTGTTATGAAATAAATGACCAAGCATTATATTTTTGCCTAATTTGTTTATCTAGGTTTGGTTTATCTACTTTTCAGATTTGTTTGAAAATCTGAGGGTGTTTCAGATCAGGCATATAGCCAGAGGTGACAGACGTACACAAGTTCTGTACTTGAGCAAAAGTACTACTAATTTGATCAAAGAAATGAAGTAAAAGTTGTAAATGTAAAAGTATGGCTTAAATATTACACAGTTAGAAGCAAACATGATAGTACATGATACTAAATTAAAATATAATAAATGATACCAAAGTAAAATAAATTAAAGTAAAAAAGTAAAAGTATTTATTTCAAAAGCCATTCTAACTCAGTTTTTGTAGTCTTTTATTGAGGGTAACAGTATATGAATCATCTGTAAAAATCATACAAATGACATTATCATCTTTAGCTAATCACAGAAAAAACAGAACCAAAACCTTTTCCGACAGGAGGAAGCAAAATATACAAAATACTTTTTTTTAAATAAATGCTGCTAAATTGCTCATAACTAGACGTGACAATATTCAGTAATGCAGGATATCATGATCTTTAACCAAAACATATCATTGACTCTTTGTCACTGCAGTTTAATTAAATAAACTGAGCAGTTCTTATTTTAAACACTACAATACACTACATAATTTAAAATACTTGTGCAAACCTTTTAGAAATGTCATATAGTTTCTAAATGTGCCGTGCCCAATTTCTACTTATAATACCACTAACCAGTATTTTATCTTATTTTTTTCAAGATTCATAAAATTCAGTGTTTAATGTCGAAAAAGCACTAAAAAGTTTGCTTCCCTGATGGCAGCAATTCTCAGCACAGTTGGAAAGCTTCCTGAATAATTTAAGGTTGCCGTAGAAAACAGTTTTCCCTCTATTTCATGTATTACGGTAGAGGCATGGACGCTGTGTAAAACAGGAACTAGTACATGTGCTCGTGTTTTCCCACACGCGCGAGTTACCACCCGGGTGCTAAAGGTAGGATTAACAACAACAACAACACAACACGTTTAGTAAAGTTCGCGTTATTAGAAACGCTATGTGAAAGATTCTGTCCTTAACGATTTTTACGCCAATAGCTGAAAACAATGTGCTATAAGTATTAGCAGGCTAGTGCAGCAATGAAGTTTTGGTCAAAATGAAATCGAAAACTGTTTTACTGTATAACAATAACACAACAAGACAAATAACCGTTAGAGTCATTGTATGCCAGAATTAGTATGTACGTTTTCAGCATATGAAGTCTCTATCCATGTGCCTGCCTGCCTGCCTGTCTGTCTGTCTTTCAATTTGTCTATCTTTCTATCAGTCTGTCTGATCCCATGTCTTTCTGTTTATGTCCCTGTCTGACTGTCGGTCTATCTTTCTACCTGTCTGTCTGTTTACCTGTCTATATACACTGCCTGGCCAAAAAAAAGGTCACACACACGTTGGACTGCCTTTAGCTTTGATTAGGGCACACATTCACTGTGGCATCGTTTCCACAAGCTTCTGCAATGTCACAACATTTATTTCTGTCCAGAGTTGTATTAATTTTTCCCCAAGATCTTGTATTGATGATGGGAGATTTTTTCCACTGTGCAGTCTTGTCCAGCACATCCCAAAACATCTCAATGGGGTTCAGGTCTGGACTCTGTGGTGGCCAATCCATGTGTGAACATGATATCTCATGCTCCCTGAACCACTCTTTCCCAATTCTCAGCCCAATGAATCCTGGTACTATCATCTTGGAACATGCCAGTGCCATCATGGAAGAAAAAATCCATTGATGGAATAACCTGGTGGTTCAGTATATTCAGTATCAGCTGACCTCATTCTTTGGCCACATAATGTTGCTGAACCTAGACCTGACCAACTGCAGCAACCCCAGATCATAGCACTGCCCCCACAGGCTTGTACAGTAGGCACTAGGCATGATGGGTGCATCACTTCAGCCGCCTCTCTTCTTACCCTGATGAGCCCATCACTCTGGAACAGGGTAAATCTGGACTCATCAGACCACATGACCTTCTTCCACTGCTCCAGAATCCAATCTTTATGCTTCGTAGCAAATTGAAGCTGATTTTGGCAGTTAGCCTCACTGATTAGTGATTTTCTTAAGGCTACACAGCTGTTACGTCCAATCCCTCGAGTTCCCTTTGTGTTGTGCGTGTGGAAATGCTCTTACTTTCACTATTAGACATATACCTGAGTTCTGCTGTTGTTTTTCTACAATTAGTTTCACCAAACATTTAAGTGATTGCAGATCACGATCATTCAAGATTTTTTTCCGACCACATTCCTTCCTCGAAGATGATGTTTCCCCACTGTCCTTCCACTTTTTAATAATTTAAAAAGTTTAGTTCTTAAGATTTTTAGGAGTTTCAGCAATCTTCTTAGATGTTTTCTCTGCTTGATGCATGCCAATAATTTGACACTTCTGAAACAGATTAACATCTTTTACACGACCACATGATGCATCTTTCGACGTGGTTGTTTAACAAATGAGATGCTACCCACTGCATCAGTTGGGTTAAATAACTTGTTGCCAGCTGAAACAATCATTAATGCAGTAATTATCCAAAAGGAGGCTCTTACAGTGGGGCAAAAAAAGATGATAGAGGTCTGTAATTTTCCTCAAAGGTACAATTCAACTATGAGAGACAACATGAGAAACAAAATCCAGGAAATAACATTGTAGGATTTTTAAAGAATTTAATTGTAAATTATGGTGGGAAATAAGTATTTTGTCAATAACAAAAGTTCAACTCAATTTTCTATGTGGTTGAGGTCTGGAGACTGGCTAGGCCACTCCAGGATCTTGAAATGCTTTTTACGGAACCACTCCATCGTTGCCCGAGCGGTGTGTTTGGGATCATTGTCATGCTGGAAGACCCAGCCACGTTCCATCTTCAATGCTCTCACTGATGGAAGAAGGTTTTGGCTTAAAATCTCACGATACATGACCCTGTTCATTCTTCCCTTAACACGAATCTGTTGTCCTGTCCCCTTTGCAGAAAAACAGCCCCAAAGCATGATGTTTCCACCAACATGCTTCACAGTAGGTATGGTGTTCTTGGGATGCAACTCAGCATTCTTCTTCCTCCAAACATCACAAGTTGAGTTTTTACCAAAAAGTTCTATTTTGGTTTCATCTGACCACATGATATTC
>JAJAGP010000148.1:539040-597704 GCA_025084515.1 Ancistrus triradiatus | reverse complement strand
TAACACGAATCTGTTGTCCTGTCCCCTTTGCAGAAAAACAGCCCCAAAGCATGATGTTTCCACCAACATGCTTCACAGTAGGTATGGTGTTCTTGGGATGCAACTCAGCATTCTTCTTCCTCCAAACATCACAAGTTGAGTTTTTACCAAAAAGTTCTATTTTGGTTTCATCTGACCACATGATATTCTCCCAATCCTCTTCTGGATCATCCATATGCTCTCTGGCAAACTTCAGACGGGCCTGGACATGTCCTGGCTTAAGCAGGGGGACACGCCTGGCACTGCAGGATCTGAGTCCCTCTCGGCGTAGTGTGTTACTGATGGTAGCCTTTGTTACTTTGGTCCCAGCTCTCTGCAGGTCATTCATCGGGTCCCTCCGTGTAGTTCTGGGATTTTTGCTCACCGTTCTCATGATCATTTTGACCCCACGGGATGAGATCTTGCGTGGAGCCCCAGATCGAGGGAAATTATCAATGGTCTTGTATCGCTTCCATTTTCTTACAGTTGCTCTTACAGTTGATTTATTCACACCAACCTGCTTGCCTATTGTAGATTCACTCTTCTTACCCTGGTGCAGGTACAATTTTCTTCCTGGTGTCCTTCGACAGCTCTTTGGTCTTGGCCATGGTTGAGTTTGGAGTCTGACTGAGGCTGTGGACAGGTTTCTATTATACAGATAATGAGGTCAGACAGGTGCCATTAATACAGGTAACTAGTGGAGGACAGAAGAGCTTCTTAAAGAAGAAGTTACAGGTCTGTGAGAGCCAGAAATCTTGCTTGAATGTGGGTGACCAAATGCTTACTTTCCACCATGATTTACAATTAAGTTCTTTAAAAATCCTACAATGT
Source organism: Ancistrus triradiatus (assembly GCA_025084515.1). Taxonomy (NCBI): domain Eukaryota; kingdom Metazoa; phylum Chordata; class Actinopteri; order Siluriformes; family Loricariidae; genus Ancistrus; species Ancistrus triradiatus. The sequence goes on along the minus strand of JAJAGP010000148.1, from coordinate 596,855 downwards.
GATTTCCTGGATTTTTTTCTCATTTTGTCTCTCATAGTTGAAGTGTACCTATGATGAAAATTACAGACCTCTCTCATCTTGCTAAGTAGGAGAACTTGCACAATCAGTGGCTGACTAAATACTTTTTTGCCCCACTGTACCCATTTGCTTAGTTAAATCCAGGGGTTGACTTTTTTTTTTGGCCAGGCAGTGAACTTGCCTGCCTTTCTACCTAGCATATGTCTGTCTATCTATCCATCTTTTCATTTATCCATCTATATTTATATCTCTCTTTCTGCTTGCCCATTTGTATTCAGTCTAAACTTATCTCGCCAACATCTGTTTCATGGGTAGGTTTGCCGAGAGCCGAGTTTTGCGACTTAACGAGGTTACAGAAGACGATATGACAAATTCAGTGACATTTATACCTTGTGCTGACATGTGTTTTACTGAGCAGCCCTCATGATCGTACAATCACATTTCTAATGTACATGTACGCACATGTACAGTTTCTATTCATTTATGCAAATTGGAGAAATAGTCTGTGGTTGATGATTGTTTCTGTGATGCAAAGTGCATGAAGTCCAGTCTGCGATGAATAACAGACAGGGGCTGTACATCATCTGGCGTTGCAGGTTCTGATTATTCAAAATAGTGCGTCACGTGTCATATACATTAGGCCGACTAAAAGATTAACACATCAGTGGAGCATTTACAATTAGCAGGGACGCATCAGCAGGGTCAAGATCCCAGCTGGTGAGCTCACAGCTGAGGAGGGAGCAGGGAAGGTGACCCTGTCAGTAGGATTATTGTGACACCTACTGACTGGTTGGCTGAAAACTTGCTGATTTCATGGGGTAGAATTTCATTGCTGGCAAGACATTTGTCACATTTAAATAATGGTGAGGGTGAGAGCCGAGGTTGGTGGCGTTTTGAGGTAAAATGCATGGATGGTAATCATAGGTGGTGAGAGATGAGTTTGGGGAGATAACGAGGTTAGACTGTTTTTATCTCTCTAGCCCTCTGTATGCTTGACTGTGGTCCTGTCTATCTATATATCCATCTATCCATCTATCATTAGGTTTACCCGTGTGTCTGTTTGTCTGTCTGTCTATACTTACTTGTTGGAGCATCAAAGACTGTGTTGCTCTGGCGCCTCCCCAAAATGTGTCTGCCACTGGGAAATTGGATTGAAAATCTAGTGTGCACTAGACATGGATCATAAAAGAATACAGATATCCCTAGAATTGCCCAAGTGTCTGTTGTGCACACTTTATGAAAAATGCTGAAAAACAATATTGTTAATGGAAGCACACCATGGAGAAAACCTCTGCTCTACAAAAATGTGTTTCACAGCACTTCTAGCACAATGTTTAATGGAAAAATGAGGCACAATTAGCAGTTTTAACAGAAACAGATGGAAACAAAAACAGCTCACCAACAACAAACCATCATCCTAGCTGTGATGGTTTTGGACTGCTTTCCTGCCCCAGGGCCTGGACATCTTGCAAACACTTGGGGAACAAAGAATTCAAAATTGGATCAAGCTCTACAGGGAAATGTCAGGGTAGCTAAAAGTCATACGATGTAACAAGACAGTGATCCAAAAACATGAGTAATTCAAGAACACGAGGATTTACAAAAAAGAAAATGTCCTTAAGTCAGAGTCAAGACTTCAACCCGATGAAATGCTGTGACTTGAATTTTGAGCAACTAAAGAAAATGTTACTGCTACTGAATGAGGTTCTACATCTTACTGTATATACAAAGGTTCACATAAGTTCCAGGTAGAAACAGACAAAGATAGTCAAGAATAACGTCTGTAAAGACAGTGGTTTGACGTTAATGGAACATGAATTGTGCATAATTAATTACTAATTATCAGAAGCCTGTGCCTGGGCTCAGTCCCAGATGGGGCTTGTAACTTGAAGGTCAGGTGGTATGTTTACAGAACCCTGCGAGGGACTGGTGCACTATTCAGGCTGTAGCTCTGTCTGCATCCAGTTAGTTTCAGATTAGACTCCACTCACCCCTAACCAGGATAAGTGGGGATAAAAGGCATGCTTTGCAGCAGCACAGGATCACTTGATTCAGTCAGCTGCATGAGCAGTGTGTAATTTTTAAGTATCTCATCATTGTGTTTTGCTTAACTGCTTTTGTATTATTTGGCTACAAAACTGTGACATTAAATCTACTCCATACCTTGTTCCAAGTTTGCAGCAGGTATTTAGTGGTTTGTAAATCTTCCATCAGGGATTAATAAAGTGCTGCTTTTTCTTATCTTAAGGGGGTTTACATTGGAGAAGCATGGAAATTTCGGCAGAGTAAAAAGACAGACTTTTTTAACTTGAAAAGTTTCATGTTGGCTGATGAATTGAATGGTCTGGGATGGAATCCACAAGATGGAAACAAAGGTGGCATCAGAGCCAAATAGAAATAAAATTAATTGTCAAAATGTAAGTTTAAAACTAATGACTCGTTCTCATTCTTTCTGCATGTAGAACAGCTTCAACATTGCAGCATGATAACTCCAGCGTTTGAGCTGAGTCAAGACTCGGATATCCTCACAGTGCTCATCCGTGTTCCTTACACAAGAACATCCGAGTTTGACGTCTACGTTGATGGAGAAGACTTCAAGTTCTTTGCCAAGCCTTATTTTCTCAGGTGACTTGTAGATAAGGGTATCATTTCACAGTTTATTAAGCGCAGATTAGTCTTTTAAATATGAAAAGGATAATGTGCTGTAATCTGACAGTGATATGTCAGCAGTATTATTACAGGCTATTCATTTGTCAAGCTTTGAGTTCATGTGTGTTGTGAAGTTTGAGTTCTTGTGTGTAAGCTAGGAATAAAATGTCAGCTGTTTTGGAAGAATATCAGAAAGGTAGAGTGTGACTGGGCTATGATCAGAGATTAGTATATTATGATATTTAGTACTGGTGGCTTGGAAACTGGCTTTGAAGACGGAAATAAATGATTTTGCAGAGTGTAAAATTTGTATGTGACTAGAATGAATAATCTCTGTCTGTATATAACTTCAATATATCCACCCGATTTCTGAGTCAAAGTAGGGGAGGGCTTGGGGTAGAACCTGTCCATGTAAGTAGCAGTTAATATCACCACTTAAATACCTTCCTCTTCTTGGATATCTCAAACTCAAACTGCACTGGGGTTACAGTATATTATTCATGTCTGAATGACAGAAAATTAGTGTGAGAGAACCTTTGTGACACCACAAAGGTCTTGAAGTTTTATAAAAGACACAAAGATGAGAATTACAGTATTAATTTACTGTAGTAATTAAAGACATTTTCACAATACACGGTATTTCTCGCGATACATGTGATTGCAGACAAAATGCATCAGTAGTGACAGATTATTAAAAACTACCGTTCAAATATTATACCATACTTAGTAAAGCGATGTTTATTCAAAGTGGGCTGGACTAATTACGGTATAATGAAACATGCATTTTCTCCATGCTCTTTAAGCACTGACGATATTGCCGATTTATCGCGATACAATAAAATATCATCATATCGCCGACCCCTAGTGTTAATTAATTTTATTGTTATATCATATTGTTAATTATATTATTGTTATAAAAATAAAACACTTTGTGCCAAATATGTAAGCTACTATGTGATGATGCGAATGTTCGATCAGTGTCCATTTCAGTCAACATCCTGTTTCGCAGACAAGATGTTAAACAGTGTATACTTGTATTACTGACTCACCTAGACTTGACAGTTTCTTCTGTTTTATTTGGAGGTGGGGTGGGTTGTTGAACACCTACAAAATTTGATTGCTGTTGAGACATTCGTCCATGCCACTGCTGGGCCATCTAGGATGTGTCCAGGCACTGATGGATTTAGTTTCATTTGATAAGAAATTTCTGAAAAATGCTCGCCCCTTCTATGGTTGAAATGTTTATGAATAATATAACTGTCCCTGTTTACCCAAATCTCTTACACAAGCAAGCGTGCATCATAATCACAAAGACCTATTGCTGTGTAGCTCATATCAACCACTTGGAGGGTTTCACAAATCGTAATTTGCCTGAATCCGACAGGGTTCATTAAAAACTGACAGTCTTTTTCTAATATTAGATATCAGTGTCATATACACTCCTTCAACTTCATCATTCCCTGAGGCAATCATTTCATTACGTGCTGAGAAAAGTTTTGATCGGGTAGAACTGGGATATATGTATGCTGCTCCTGTTAGGGCTTGCCAAAGCATGTCTGATTGTCATATTAGACCTGCTTATGCCGGAAGCGCTTCCTTCTGCATCCCTCCCATTTTATCTGGGCTTGGGACCAGCAATGGATACAGTGGCTGAACAATCACCTCTGGACACTTTAAAGGTAGCAGCTGACCTAAATGCATGTCTTTGGAACGTGAGAGGAAACCGGGGACCAGTGTGGACATGGAGCTGGAGTTGTAAGGCAACAGTGCTAACCATTTGTACCACAAGACCAAAGAAGGCAAGAAAGGAAAAAAAGAAGTCCCAGGCCCACCAAGATTTCACGGTATATAAATATCAGTAGGGAAAATGCCATCAGCAACAATAATAATAATAATAATGAATTATTTTTCTTGTTATGGTGGTGCACTGGCAACTCACAGCCTCACAAAAGGTTCTGGGCTCAATCCCAGGTGGACCAGTCTGGGTCCTTTCTGTGTGGAGTTTGCATGTCCTCACTTTGTCCGCATGGGTTTACTCTGAGTACTCTGATTTCCTCCCACAGTACAAAGACTTGAGCTAGGCTAATTGGTGTCTCTAAGTGTCTTATTGTTGGTATATGATTTCTAGTTTATGTTTGAAAAGGAAGCAGATAAGGAAATGTAGGCCCATATTCCATGTTCTTATTTGTTGTTACAGGTTGACACTACCTGGCAGGATAATTCAAGATGGACGAGAAAAGGCCTCCTTTGACATTGATAAAGGTAACATCTTTATCCCTTTTTAGGCTGCTGTCAGCAGGGTCAAAATGTATGACTAGTAGGATCATCATTTATCCATGCACATATGTAGTGATTGGCCATTTCTGGGGGCTGCACAGTATTGTGCAAATTTGATTTGTAGCAATGGTATAATGACCATATATAGTTAGTTCTCAGTCTGTAAATTAGAATACAACCAGAAAATACTGGAATGTACAGTGGGGTAAAAAAGTATTTAGTCAGCCACTGATTGTGCAAGGTGTCCTACTTAGAAAGATAAGAGAGGTCTGTAATTTTCATCATAGGTACACTTCAACTATGAGAGACAAAATGAAAAAAATTCAGGAAATCACATTGTAGGATTTTTAAAGAATTTAATTGTAAATCATGGTGGAAAATAAGTATTTGGTCACCCACAAACAAGCAAGATTTCTGGCTCTCACATACCTGTAACTTCTTCTTTAAGAAGCTCTTCTGTCCTCCACTCGTTACCTGTATTAATGGCAACTGTTTGACCTCGTTATCTGTATAATAGAAACCTGTTCACAGCCTCAAACAGTCAGACTCCAAACTCAACCATGGCCAAGACCAAAGAGCTGTCGAAGGACACCAGGAAGAAAATTGTAGACCTGCAGCAGGCTGGGAAGTGTGAATCTACAATAGGCAAGCAGGTTGGTGTGAATAAATCAACTGTGGGAGCATGTAAGAAAATGGAAGAGATACAAGACCATTGATAATTCCCTCGATCTGGGGGCTCCATGCACGATCTCATCCCGTGGGGTAAAAATGACAATGAGAACGGAGAGCAAAAACAATCCCAGAACTACAGGAGCTGAGGGACCTGATGAATGACCCTCAGAGAGCTGGGACCAAAGTAACAAAGGCTACCATCAGTATAAACACACTACACCGAGAGGACTCAGATCCTGCAGTGCCAGGCGTGTCCCCCTGCTTAAGCCAGTACATGTCCGGCCAATCTGAAGGTTGCCAGAGAGCATATGGATGATCCAGAAGAGGATGGGGAGAGAGAAATCATGATGTGGGTCCGATTTTGAAACTAAAATAGACCCCCTTTTTTGGTTTAAAAAAACTCAACTCGCCGTGTTTGGAGGAAGAAGAATGTGAGTTTTGCGCAGTACATAATGCTTTGGGGCTGCTTTTTCTGCAAAAGGGGACAGGATGACTTGATCCGTGTTAAAGGGAAGAAGAACGGGACCATGTATCTTGAGATTTTAGCCAAAACCTCCTTCCATCCGTGACAGCATCGAAGATGGAACTGGCTGGGTCCTTCCAGCATGACAATGATCCGCAAACACATGTCAGCAAGAAGGAGTGCTCCGTAAAGGAGCATTTTCAAAGTCCTGGATGTGGCCTAGCCAGTTCCAGACCTTCAACCCCATAGGCAACTTTGTGAGGGAGTTGAAAGTCTGTGTTTCCCCAAAAACATCACTGCTCTAGAGGAGATCTGCACATGGAGGAGTGGCCAAAATACCAGCTACAGTGTGTGCAAACCTGGTGAGACTTACAGGAAACGTTTGACACTTGTCATTGCCAAAAAGGTAAGTTACAAAAGTATTGAGTTGCACCAATTGTATGACCAAATAATATTTTCCTCCATTAATGTACAATTACATTCTTAAAAATCCCTACAATGTTGATTTCCTGCATTTTTTTCTCGTTGTTGTCTCTCATGTTGAAGTGTTGTAACTATGATGAAAAATTACATTACAGACCTCTATCATCTTTCTAAGTTGGAGAACTTGCACAATCCGGTTGACTGACCTAAAGACTTTTGCCTCCTGTATGCAGCAATTGCAAAAACAGAAAAAAAATCCACAGTAGTTTGCAGGAAGAATATTGTAGAGTCAAGTCAAGTCAGCTCAAATTTATTTAATAGCGCCTTTTACCAAAACAGATTTGTTTCTCAAAGCGCTTTTTACAAATATATTAGATCAAAGCCCTAGATGAGGCAAGCCTGCGGCGACAGTGGCAAGGAAAAACTCCCTGTAGAGAAACCTTGGGAGGACCCAAGACTCCAAATAGGGGACCATCCCTCCTTGGGCAGCCTAGAGTTAAATACAATAATTGAAGAGTATATGTAAAGATAACACTATATTTAAATTTAGAATAGAATAATTTATATAGACAAGATGATTTGAACTAATAAAAAAAATAGAAGAATAAGATATAGCATTATAAGGTTTGATTGAATGAGGTTTGATAGAACAGGTAGTCCAAGTAGAAGAGTTACTGTAGTTTTGTTTTTGTGTTGTAGTTGTGTCCCGGAGTGTGGAAAACAGGTAGTCCCAGTGGAAGAGTTTACTGTAGTTTTGTTGTGTTCCGGAGGTTATACCCTCTGATGGGTAATGAGTAATGGTATGAGGACTGGAACAGAGAGAGTCACCAGAGGATTACAGTTACGTTTCAGGCAGATGAGGAGAAAAGGCAGTGTTTGTCAGCTGCATCCACTAAATCTAAGGACTTCATTCCTCAAGTCCGCGGGGGCAGGAGGAGAGGCGGTGTGGTGTTGTCCTGGCAGCGAGAGAAGAAGAAAAAACCGTTGAGCACATCCTCAGGACACCAAAACCCAGACCAGGGTTTTGTGTCCGCGCCATCTCGGAAATAGAAGAAACACAGAATGTGTTAAAAACATGAATTAAGTAAACATCATTGAAAATGTTCAAAATATTGTTTTAAGGCTCCCCAAAAGGGGCCTGAGTAAAGAAGTGTGGGTTTTAATCGGACTGAAGGACAGGAGCGAGTTTGGAATCACGAACAGTGACAGGGAGGCTATTCCAAAGGTTGAGGGGCAGTATGAGAACGGCTATTCCCCCTGCAGTGACTTTTTAATCCTAGGGACTACAAGTTAACCTGCACCTTGTGAAACGAAGTAAGCGTTGAGGGTTTTATAGTGCTGAATTCGTTCACTTAAAATTATGCGGTTGCCGGCCATGAGGCTTTATGGTTAGCAAGTAAAAATTCTATAATCAGTACGAAATTTAATAGGCAGCCAGTGCAAAGATGATAGAACGAGACTAATATGGTCAAACTTCCTAGTTCTAGTAAGCACTCGTGCTGCTGCATTTTGTACCAACTGGAGCTTGTTAAAGGATCTACCAGAGCAACCAGCAAAAAGGGCATTACAGTAATCTAACCTTGAAGTTATAAACGCATGGATCAGTTTTTCAGCATCATTAACGGAAAGTATATTTCTTATTTTTGTGATATTATGCAGTAATGCAAGCAACTCTGGTGATTTCACTAATATGTGCATCAAAAGAGAGGTCTGAGTCCATTGTGACACCCAAGATTTTTACTACTGAGCTGGGGGTGACAGAGAGAAAGCGTTAATATTTAACACTAGATTAGTCAGCTTCTCCCTAGCAGCCTTTGGACCAATAAGTAATACTTCAGTTTTATCTGAATTCAGTAAAAGGAAGTTACACGACATCCAGTCTTTTATGTCGTTAATACAATCCTCAATCTTACTGAGTCTGTGGATTTTCTTTGTTTTGGCTGATATATACAACTGTGTGTCGTCTGCATAACAGTGGAAGTTAATTCCATGTTTATCAATAATATTCCCTAAGGGTAGAATGTAAAGAGTAAATAATAGAGGTCCCAACACTGACCCCTGGGGAACGCTATACTTTACTTTTGTAGTATCCGAGCATGAGTTATTTACAAGGACAAATTGTGAGCGATCACTCAGATAGGATTCAAACCAGGAGAGTGCGAGTCCTTTAATACCTACTGTGTTTTCTTGCATTTTCAATAAAATATTATGATCTACAGTATCAAATGGTGCACTAAGGTCTAAAAGAACAAGGAAAGAGACACATCCATTATCGGAGGACATTAACAGATCATTAACTACCCTAACTAATGCGGTTTCAGTACTGTGGTCGGATCTGAATCCTGACTGAAATGTTTCATGAATATTATTTCTGTGTAAATAAGAGCATAATTGTTGGGAGACGACTTTTTCTAGAACCTTAGAGATAAAAGAAAGGTTAGATATTGGCCTATAGTTAGATAGCACAAGTGGATCAAGATTAGGTTTTTTAATCAGGGGCCTGATAACTGCACATTTAAAAGACTTTGGTATGTATCCAAGGTTAAGGGATGAATTTATTATGGTAAGTAGGGGTTCTATAATGGCAGGGATTAGATCTTTAAGTAAACGTGTTGGTATAGGGTCCAGTAGACATGATGAGGATTTTGAACAACTAATTAAGTTAGTTAGTTCAATTTGGGAGATCGGACTAAAGGAATGTAGTTGTAAAACATTGTTAGATAGGCCTTCAGCACTCATGTTCCTCAGGGAGAGTTGCTGCTTGCTACTGGGATGTACATTCTGACTTTCACGTCGTATTTTTTCTATCTTATCATTAAAGAATATTAGGAAATCATTACTGGTATACACCGGCGGTACAATAGGTTCCAAAACAGGTGCATTCCCAGTGAGTTTTGATACAGTGTCAAAGAGGAATCTTGGATTATTCTTGTTACTGTCTATCAAAAATGAGAAATATTCTGATTAGATTTTTTAAGGGCCATTGTTTGTATCAGTCAAGGTGCATTCTCTCCATGCCACTTATACACTTCCAGTGTAGTGGGTCGCCATTGCGCTCTAATTTTCGTGCAGTTGTTTAAAGCACGTGTATGATCGTTATACCAAGGGGACAGCCTTTTAGCCCTGATCATTTTGGTTTTAACTGGAGCTACAGTGTCTAAGGTTGTGCGTAGCACAGAATCTAACCATTGGGATGCCTGTTCAAGTTGTTCAGGCTCTACTGGCGACAAGATCATTAATTCTGGGAGGTTATTAGTGAGGCAGTATGTTATTAGTGTCGTAGAGGCAGTATGCTGTAAAGACGCAGAGCAAAGGCAGGATTGACATGCTCACTACGAGGCTTCTATACTTGACGAGTTCACTGCTTCTCTCAGTCCAATGATGCTCCCTCTCTCAAAGTCTGTCAACTGGGCAAAATGTCTTCGAACGTGTCGTAGAGGCATGTCTAGCAGTCAGCGATCTTTCGCCAAGAGGTACACTACCCAAAAATAGCCTCTGAGAGCCTTTTTACAGGGCAGCTGGGGAAGCGCATTTCACACCCTCTTGTGGCAAGACCCAGTGTCTAATCAGACCATACCTGCAATCGTTTCCATAACTGCATGCCGAGTTTTGCAGCAATGGGACTTTTCTATGTTGGTGCTTTTTTTTTTGGATGTGTATGTGAGTGAGAATATGAGTCTTTTAGTGTTATTTAAACAGAGTCACTGACGGCTCTCGTGTCCTCCGCAAGAAGTGGGAAGTGCCAGCACATTGTCAAAGGTATAGAAAAGTGTATGCCATCAGTGGTAGTCACAATACTTTAGCCTGTCGTAAGGTGTATAGATAAGCTCAGGTTAACTGACATGGAAGATAGCTGGGATAAGAGAGGTAACCCAGAGTGGACCTAAGAGAGCAAGCAGAGTTAAAACTAAAGCTCTAACTAACTAACTAACTAACTAACTAACTATCTGCTTTGTAAATCTACCTCGTCTGTTTTTTCTCTTCCTTTTTCTGTTGTTAGCTGAAAATACCCAAGTTCAGCTAATTTCATTAGCACTTTATGAGGGCATCTGCTAAATGACTATGTAAAGTAGCGTATTAGTGCCACTAACCCACAAAATTTTGTAATTGATTGTTTCTTTGATGTGGCTCACCTCCACAGAGAATTGTTCCATTATAATCTAAGGCACAGTTCTACATTTTCATTCACAGTCACAACATTAATGGTAAATACGGCTGTTTAATTTCTAGATACAAATACAGCCATGACCAAGCATGGACTCCCCTAGTTAAATAGTGAACACAGACTCTACAGAACACAGGGAATAAACATACATTATGCACATGGTGAGGCACAGTTATTAGTTTGATTACAAACAGTAATCACAAACTAATCATTCAAATGTTCTTGATGAGCAGTCTGAATTCAGGACTAGGCTTATAAATATTGAAAGCTCAGCATGCTTCCAGCATCCTTGTAATACCATTCTTAGACAGTGTTGACTTTATATCATGTATCAGACTCTGGAATAATACTGTTAGGCATGCATATTAGCAGTTGTACTCCAGTTCCTGTTGAGGCTCGAAACTCAATATTCTCTGATTCGGGTGTAATTGATAAGAGTACATTCTGAACATAAAGCATGAAAGCTAATTTACTTTAATGCATTTCCTAAAGGGGTTACTGCTAAGATGTATATATGAGCACCCTGTAGGCATTAAAGCGAGATAAATAGTATCATCAACTCCCAAACGGTTTTCTATAGGATTTAAAGTGGACATATTATGTAAACACTCACATTTACAGTGCTTGTACACGTACAGTGGTGTATTTCAAGTGCCTATCAACCCACAAACTGAAATCAGAAACCCAGTCGTTTCTTTGTGGGCAGTCTAGCTCCGAAAACGTGGGATTCAACTAGGGCTGCAACAACGAATCTATAATAATCGATTATTAAAAGCGTCGACAACTAATTTCATTATCGATTCGTTGTGTCCCATGATTTATGTCCCCCCCGCCTTATCATATCCGCTTACGTTACTTGCGGCACTTCCGGTCAGCGCTGGAAAAAAAACACGAGCGATTGAACGGAGCGAGGCGGAGCCGGCGCGGACGTGGAATCTTCAAAACAAGTTAGGTTCTAAGGCTATGTCCACACGTACACGGGTATTTTCTAAAACGGGGGTTTTCAAATTCGTTTATAAAAAAACATTGCGTCCACACAAGCACTGTTTAACAAAAAAAACTTCGTCCACATGAAAACGCAAAAACGCACACAGTCGCTGTCAAAGAGCAGTGCCAAACCAGCAGTCCTATATGCCGGCGAAGCAGCTCACTCAACGACAAAAAGCAACGTCCTATTTTACGAACATTTTCTTGACATTGTTCTTCAACAACCACTTCGTTTTGAAAGCTTGTTAAACAAGTCCCACCAACGAGAGGTCCGACCGGGGCTCGTTCCAAACCGGACGACGGGGGGGGGGCGGGAAAACTGGCTTTTGTGGGTGTTTGATGGATATAGTAGTGACCTCTGTAGCGCATTTCTGACGCTTCTGTTCTTCAGTGTAATGAAAAAGTAATAATTGTACATTTATTTGTAGATTTGTAACAAGTTCGGTCAGCAGTGTTACAGCTGGAACTATTTTGGCTACGTCCACTATTGCACAAAATCGCCTCATGTAAACAAAGGAGATAACGGCGCACAAATGACGTTACAAGCAAGAAACTCCGTTTTCCCCAGTCCCCAGTTTCAGTTTCTGAAAATCTTCACCCTGGAAGGAGTTTTGCAAAAAAAGTCCGTTTTCGTGTGGACGAACGGTCAAAACGCATAGAAAAAGCTAAGTTTTGAAAAATACCCGTGTTTTGTGTGGACAGGGCCATAGTCTCTAAAAAAGAGAGCCAGCTTTAGCCTGGAGCATGTTGACATGCTAACATTTTTGGATTGCAATGCAAACTTCCTAAAGAAAGGGAGTGAATGAGTTTGTAGTGTTTGCATCAGAGATGCACTTATTTTTCTTTATTATTTAATTTGTTATTTTAATTTATTAATGAATTTAATTTATTATTATTCATTTATTGTACGCACTTATTTGCTCTGTTATTTAATGTTATATTTCTGAATAAAGACATGGAAAGTTTTTATTTTATTTTATTTATTTTGTAATCCGATTCATCGATTAATCGAAAAAATAATCAACCGATTAATCGATTATTAAAATAATCGTTATTTGCAGCCCTAGATTCAACAAGCCATTCAGATTTGACTCGGTTTCATACGTCACGAACAGGCTCCTTAAATATACCACCCCATGTACAATTTTATTTTATTTTATTGGTTGTCATTCATGCCTTAATACACATTTGCAAAGAATTGAATGTGTAGGGCTCAGTCTCAACAAGAGTCTATTCCATGATTCAAGGCCATAAGAACTAGGAGTCAACCTTAAAATATTTAATGAATAGAGTAGATTTTGCACACACAAACTGAATTGCGTTACGTTCAGAGTATACAGTGAAGTTAGCAGGGTTAGCTCTACGAATTGGCTGTTATTTACAGTATCATGAATGTTTAAAATGCATTAATACAACAAACGGGGGTGGAGTCAGCAGTGGCTCATTATTACTTAAAGCAGCCTGCACTCAAACAGACCGTTCTAAAAAGTGCTGTTTAGACAGGATGAAAAAGGTGCTGTGGTGTCTGATCCCTGTGGTACTTTGACCAAGCATGTCACAGACATTTCATTAATACTCCATGTGTTGACTTGTGCAAAAGGGATATACGGTAATATGTCACCTTTAAAATACAATGGAAAATCCTTAACTGGTTCCTGTACATTTAAATCTCGATCTACTTTCATTGATTTTAGTGTAATATGGTGGGACAGTGGACTTTGATTGGTCACAGTGTACATTTGTAGCAGTAATTGCTTTTTTCAGTTCTTGTAAGCATTCATTTTCTAATGTAATCAGAATTTTTGTAGGCACTTTACAGTTTCTGAGCAAAACAATATGAAGCTATGTGAAGCTTTGGATTATTTGAACAAATAAATCAATAAATGATTCAACGTTTCGAAACGCTGAAAACTGCATACCGTAGGAACATTTGCTGGCCAGATTTGTATAACTGCAGAAGAGGCTAAATATCTATTTCTTTAAAAAAAAAAAATGTGCCTGATTGTTTTTAATTATTATTTTTATTGAGGCAGTTTTAACCATTTAAAGTGTGAAGCATTTATACTCTGTAATAGAATTTGTTAATGATTTATTAGTTAGGGAACGTTTGCATTTTCTGCGTTCAAGTGTACGTCTCTGTGTGTTTGACAAGTATTCAAATGTCTGTTTAATTTTGACAGCATTATTAAAATAATATTGACCAGTAATATTGATTTAGGTTGGATCTGGAGCTACTTGTCAGAACATTATTGATACTTTTTGGACAGCTCCTAACCAATTATAATAAATAAATTCAAGAGCACCCTGATATACATGTGTGTACCATAATGTTAACTCTATAACTGCTTTGTTGGAGTGCCATCAGACCAGAGTTACCTGCTCTAATTGGAAGGATGGCTCTTTCTGCCTTACTGATATTTTCAACTTGCCATAAACTGTCATTTAATGTGTAATGTCAGAGTAGGGACAAACTCAACGATTATATATCAACGATAATATCAATGATCGGCTGCTAACGGGTATATTTTCATACATAAAGCGCACCGGGTTATAAGACGCATGAAATGAAACAAAACTCTTAAGTTCCGTCGGAAGCTCAGTTTGGTCTTTACCTGGCGCAGGGCGTCTTCTTGCTTCCTCCACTTCCGTACCATTGATTCGTTAATGTTGAATTCTCTCGCAGCTGCTCTATGACCATGTTGTACTGCGTGACTGATAGCGTTGAGTTTGAAATCCGCTTCGAAAATGAATGAATGAATGCACGTACCCTAATGCTGAAGCACATACCGTATTACTCCACGATGTTTCCTGACTACGGTGGCCGTGAGCTTCGTAACTTACCAAGACCGTGCTAAAACATTTTGACAGATTTATGAGCGCCGTGTACCATCTATAATCGGTTCTATGTCAGAAGGCTCAACCAGAATTAATTCATACATTAGGCGCACCGCATTTAAAGGCGCACTGTCGATTTTTGAGAAAATTAAAGGATTTTAAGTGCGCCTTATGGTCCGAAAAATACGGTAGTTTCTTTTGGTGTAGAAAGATTTAGTTATGTCTTCACTCCATTTCAGCTAATTAGATATCTATTTGATTTTTTAGTCCTTTGTCAGGCAACCTTATCCAGACTGAATTACGAATGATATAATATTCCAAGGTTAGATGCAGGCAGTAAGTTAAGGACCTTAATCAAGGGTCCAACAGTGACCAATACCTGGACCTTTTGGTCAATAATTCAAACTACTCTGCCACCACAGTTCCCCAAACACACATCCAAACGAGAGTGAGTGTGTTTACATCCACGTAATAATCCGATAACTGCAGAAAATCAGATTTTGTCAGTTATCTGATCAACAAGTTTAAATGCACTTGGAAAATGAGATAATAATCTGATTTCTGTTTTGCAACCAGCCAATGTGATGTAAACGTCACACTTCCTGCTGCGGCTTTTTGTGGGACTTCATTGGCAAATACACTTATTTTTTGTTTGTTTTTTTCCTGATAGCTTTTTACAGTTACATTTACAGCATTTAGCAGACGCCCTTATCCAGAGCGACTTGCAATTGATACAGTCCTACAATCTTACAAGCAATAGTGGGTTAAGGGTCTTGCTCAAGGACCCAACAGTGGCAGCTTGGCAGAGGTGGGCTTTGAACCCTGGACCTTTTGGTCCATAGTCTTTCTTAGACTCAACCTTACCCGCTAGGCTACCACAGCTTTTTCTGTATTTCTCCAGAGATGGAGTTTTTCCTACCATCTAGATGACAAACAATATTAATTTTCTTTATTTCCTCGAGCATACACTCCCTGTTTTATGATGGCCTGACTTACGATATTTCGATGGGAATCCGATAATAAACAAATACACATTCAGTAGAAACTGTACTTTGAATTTTGAATTGAGTTATAATTCCAGGGGTGCCAGAGAAACAAGCAACCAGGTCAGTGGCAGCTTGGCAGAGGTGGGATTTGAACCCTGGATCTTTTGGTCCATAGTCCAGTACCTTACTCGCTACGCTACCATAGTCCCACAGCTTTTTCTGTATTTCTCCAGAGATGGAGAGATTCTTAATTGTCTCCATGTAATTTTTCCTACTATGTAGATCACAAACAATATTCATTTTCTTTATTTCCTCGAGCATACACTCCCTGTTTTATGATGACCTGACTTACGATATTTCGATGTTATGATGGGAATCCGATAATATACAGACAAATACACATTCAGCAGAAACTGTACTCCTGTATTCCAGGGGTCCCAGAGAAACAAGCATCCAGGTCAATGGAAACAAGCTCAATAGAAGTGAATTGGCAAAAAAACAAAGCAAAACAAAAAAACAGGTGACCTACTACAAAGCGAGAGAGGAATATTGGAGAGAGGGGATCAGGTAGCAAGACCAAATAAGCAACTAAACTTTAGAAACAAGCCCTTAACATCTGCAGCTACCAATATTTGTGAGTTTATAGAAAAATAAGCCCAAAGTCAGGTAGAATACGTGGACCTGGCAGTCGTGTTTAGCTGCTTCTGCCCGGTTACATGTGCATGTATGCACAGACTGGGGAAACCGATAGAAATCAAAAATAAGTTTATAGACGCATTAAGAAATCTAAAAAAAAAAGAAGAAGAAGCAGCTAAAATCCAACTCTTTTTATCGGATTTTGTAATATGCTTTATAGGCCTTAATCTGATCTGAGAAATCGGAGTATGCTGTTTATATGACCACTTGAATAATCGGATAACTGCAGCCATCAGATTATTAAGTGCATGTAAACACACTCATTGTTAGGAGCCTTTTATATTATGTTCTGATTGTTGGATATTTCATGATCTCCTTCACTTTTCTCCCATTCCAAATTTAATAATCTGAAGACAACCCCTGGAACCGGGTGAATATGTAACGTTTCCTGCTGCCTTCTAGAATAGGAGGAGTCTATACTAATATGTGACATTTACACTGTGACTGAAAGCTGTTGCCTCTCCTTTAATGAATGGTTGTGGACATGTAATTGGCAGTTTCAGTTTATACTAATAAATGCTTTATCTCCTTTCTGTATGTATTATGGACAGTGTCTTTATTAGGCTCATTAATCACACCACTTAATCAAATAAATCTGGCAGTTTAATTATGCACAATGACTTATTTGTGTTCTTAATTGTCATCATGTTAGCCTTTTTTCCACCTGAACCCTCTGATACACATGCAGTGTGTAATTGAGCAGCAGTCAGTCTTGAAGCACTTCTAATTGCTTTAGGCTTTACACAGATAATTATGAGCAATTCACATGTCTTTTTATGGACCTCAGTGTTGTGTTGTACATTCAGAGGCAGGCGAATTTGCTGTTGACTAACATTGTTGTTGTGCAGTTGCCTGGTCTTATTGGTTGTTTTTATTTTTTGTGACTGTATTTTTATTCTTTTTTCACACAAAAACCAACACACACAACAATTACTAAGCTGGAACAATTTTGTTCCAACTTACTTTTCACATAATACAGTCGTATGAAAAAGTTTGGGCACCCCTGATAATTTTCATGATTTTTCTTTATAAATCATTGGTTGTCCAGCTCAGCAATTTCAGGTAAATATATCATATAGCAGATGAACACCGTGATATTTGAGAAGTGAAATGAAGTTTTTATAGTTTTTACAGAAAGTGTGCAGTAATTATTCAAAACACAATTAGGCAGGTGAATAAATTTGGGCACCCTGTCATTTGAATACCTTTAGCACTAATTATTGGAACACAAAATATGTTTTGTAAGCTCACTGACCCTTGATCTACATACACAAGTGAGTCCAACTATGATAAAGGGTTAAGGTGGCCAATTGGAAGTTTTTCTCCTCTTTGCATCTTCTCTGAAGAGTGGCAATATGGGAGCCTCAAAACAACTCTCAAATGGCCTGAAAACAAAGGTTGTTCAACATCATGGTTCAGGGAAAGGGAAAAGCTCTCTCAGAGATTTCAGCTGTCAGTTTCCACTGTGAGGAACATAGTGAGGCAATGGAAGACCACAGGCACAGTTCTAGTTAAGGAACTCCCGAAGTGGCAGACCAAGAAAATCTCAGATAGGCAGAGGCGAAGGATGGTGAGAACAGTCATAGTCAAAGCCACAGACCACCTCCAAAGGACCTACAACCTCATCTTGCTGCAGATGGTGTCACTGTTCATCGTTTAACTATACAGCGCACTTTGCACAAGGAGAGGCTGTATGGGAGAGTGATGCAGAAGAAGCCTTTTCTGCAGACACGCTACAAACAGAGTCACTTGAGGTGTGCTACAGCACATTTGGACATCCAGCTTCATTTTGGAATAAAGTGCTGTGTACTGATGAAACTAAAATTAAGTTATTTGGACATAACAAGGAGCGGAAAAAGAACACAGCATCCCAAGACAAACACTTGCTACCCACAGTAAAATTTGGTGGTGGTTCCATCATGCTGTGGGACTGTGTGGCCAGTGCAGGTACTAGGAATCTTGTTAAAGTTGAGGGTCGCATGGATTGTAGTTAATATCTCCAGATTCTTGAGAACAATGTTCTAGAATCAGTGACAAAGTTGCTCCGAGGCCAACGGCCCCAAACCCTGCTCAAAATCTACTAAGGCATTCATGCAGAGGAACCAGTACAACGTTCTGGAATGGCCATATCAGTCCCCCAGACATGAATATTACTGAAAATGTGGGCTGTCCATGCTCGGAAACCATCAAACATGACTGAACTGGAGATGTTTCTAAAGAAGAATGGTCCAAAGCACCTTCAACCAGAATCCAGACTGGAAGCTGTAGGAAGCGTTTAGCGGCTGTTATTTCTACAAAAGGAGGATCTACTAAATATTGATGTCATTTTTTCTGTTGGGGTGCCCCAAATTTATGCACCTGCCTAATTTAGTTTGAATAATTACTGCACACTTTCTGTAAATCCTATAAACTTCCTTTCACTTCTCAAATGTCACTGTGTTCATCTGCTATATGATATATTTAACTCAAGTTGCTGATCTGAACAACCAATGATTTATAAACTAAAATCATGAAAATTATCAGGGGTGCCCAAACTTTTTCATACGACTGTACCTTTAGGCCATTGATCAATAGTGGCTGCTCTGGCATGATGTAGTCTGGCAGTGGCACACTCTAACAGTAAAATGTCCAAAAAGAAATTCGAAAACACTGATTTCCAGAGCAGACCAGACTCAACCCGGAATTTTAAGGTGGTCTTCTTAGTTGCAGCCCTAGCTGTTGTTATTATTTTTTATCCACGAAAGTTTGTGTTGGAAACAGAGTCATCTCCGAGCATGAACATAGTTGGAGACGGAGGGAGATCCCACCCCAACAAAGAACGTAGTAAAGATACTGTTAATTCCCAGAGCTGGTTAACTGGGGGACACAGCCAGAATACATGCATAAATGTGCCAGTGATACCCAAAGAGCACTTATGACATCATTTATAAATCTTCATCTGGAATGCACAGTGTGGAGTAATATAAAATCTGTGGGCAAATTTGTAATGAATTAGTTGATGGGCAAAATTCCTAGAAGAATTTAATATATTTTCCCAGATTCGATCACAGTCCAGTTCCTCCTCATTAACAGATAAATCCCGATTCCCGACTGCCTGGCCAAAACAAAGGTCAGCACCTGGATTTAACAAAGCAAATGAGTAAGAGCCTTCCATCAGATAATTACTGCGTTGGTGATTTGTTTCAGCTGGCAACAAGTTATTTAACCCTATCTGATGCATTGAGTAGCTTCTCATTGGTTAAATAACAATTTCGATAGACGCATCATGTGGTCGTGGAAAAGATCTTAATCTGTTTCAGAAGGGTCAAAGTATTGGCATGCATCAAGCAGAGAAAACAACTAAGGAGATTGCTGAAACTCCTAAAATCAGGTTAAGAATTGTCAAACACATTATTAAAAAGTGGAAGGACAGTGGGGAAACATCATTTTCGCCTAAGGATTGTGGTTGTTTGGTAAAATCAAATTGTAGAAAAACAACAGTAGAACTCAGGGATATGTTTAATAATGAAAGTAAGAGCATTTCCACATGCACAACACAAAGGGAACTCCAGGGATTGGGACTTAACAGCTGTGTAGCCTTAAGAAAACCACTTATCAGTGAGGCTAACTGGCAAAAACAGCTTCAATTTGCTACGGAGCATAAAGATTGGATTCACCAATGTGCTCACCAATACTCACCAATACAAGATCTTGGGGAAAAATTAATGCTACTCTGGACAGAAATAAATGTTGAGACATTGCAGAAGCTTGTGCAATATAAAGAAATAAGAGGAACCTGGTATCGAATATGAGTCTTTTAAGTCATTAAAATGTTTTAAGCCTCTCCTCATTGTATAGATCTTCCAAAGATGGGCTAAATATTTGTTAAGCTGTGACCAGGCCTCCAAAGAGTTACTGATATCATTACCCAACTTCAGTTTAGCTGCCTTCTGCTTAATTCCCGCAAAGGATAGCTCTTCCAGCCTCAAGGGCTTAATGAGTTTACTTTCTGTATGATGGCATGCTGTTTTGGAGGTAGAGTCAAACCATGTTTGCAAGAAAGACAACTGGAAGGACAAGTAATACACCTTAAAATGAGGAAAAGCCAATCCACCCTGAGACTTAGACTGTTGAAGAGTAGAAAGGTGAATCCTGGGTTTTTTAGCATTCCAGATGAACATTCTACATTCCCTGTCCAATTCTTTGAAAAGACGAATGATTGAAAATAAAAACGAAACATGGGGAAGGGTGTTCATTTTGATAACTGAAATTCTACCATGAGGGGAACAGTGTAGGCCATCCCAGCCTTTAAAATCCTCTTTAATTTTACCCAAAAAACCCTGGTAGTTTTGAGAGCACATAGTATTCATTTTAGGAAATATTTGTATCCCTAAATATTGAAACCCCTTATGTGTAACCTGGAAAGGAAGCATGCTATAGAAGGACAGACTTGCCCCGATTGATTTTATAACCAGAAAACAAGCCACATTTGTCAAATAATAATAGTACCTGTGGGACTGACTGTTCCAGATTAGAAAGATAAAGTAAAACATCATCCGCATACAATGAAATTACATGATGGCAGTTTTTGATCAAGATAGGAGTAATAACCGAACTTTGCCATATAGCCTGCGCTAATGGTTCCAATGAAAGAGCAAATAGTCCAGGAGAAAGGGGGCAGCCCTGTCCGCTGCCTTTTTCTATGGAGAATGAGCGCGAAGCCAAGGATCTTGTTTGTACAATCACAGAGTCGTTCGCGTACAAGGTTTGGATCAAGATCAGGCTTGGAATAAACTGAGAACCAAAACCAAATTGTTTGAAGACAGGCAATAGGTATTTCCATTGAAGGCATTCGAAGGCCTTTTATGCATCTAAGGACAGAATGCCACAAGGTGCCTGTACAAGATGGACCTGATCTAAAATCTGAGTCATCCTGCGCAAGTTATGAGCAGCTAGTCTTCACGGAATAAATCCCATTTGGCCATGGTGAACCAAGTCAGATCTGAGTTCAGCCTAGTGGATAACACCTTTTGCGTATATTTTTAGATCTGAATGGTTTACTATAGTTTTCACATTCTAAGGGATCATTCCCCTTTTTAAGCAACAGGTATATCAAGGCTGTTTTCTGGTCCCTTTGAAATGTATTTGGTTGTTTTTATTATTAAACGATTAATATTAAACTGCACATACCTGTACATGACCAAATTTGTGTGGCTGCTTCTGTAAGCATGATGTGACACTACGATACTTTGCTCTAGCAAAAAGGAGAAAATCACATTGGAAACTTGAGATTAACTTGAGATTATTAGTGTGAATTGCCAAAATAAACATATACAAAGCTAATCTGTGCTTCCAGTTAGTGGAAGATTCGGCAAAAGATGACATGAACTCACTGATTGAATCCTTACCTAACATTGGTGGTGTTATTATGGCAAAATGTCATTACCAGATATTAAAGAGTTGAAATTTGACAAATGAAACTGGTAAGTTATTGTATGTTATGTTAAAAGGTTTCATGTTGACACACTGTAAATGCAGTGACTGAGGCAGTTTAGTTCCCAAAATACAGCAAATACCGATCATATGGTGGCAAATGGCACTGGATGAAAGTTTTATGATCTAAAAGCAATAATATGTCAATTGCTCTTCCCTCATCTGTTACAGTGGTGGAACTAGTATTTCGGCTGGCTGTGTATGGTTCAGTACATCTGCTGTACTCATCTGTAATCTTGTAAGTGAAGGCAACAATGTAAGGTGCATATAAGGTAGATGAAAATAATATCAAGAGTCGTGTGATAGGACAAGATCATAATGACGTACAAAGATGAGGACCTAAACCAGTGGCTCCCTTTTCTGCAGGGCCCAAAGGTGGATATGAATATCTTTGAGCCCCCGATTCTGACACACATCTACACATCTTTTGCTCCCAGACTCCAATGGAATTGATGTTAAACATGGTAATTCATACAAAACTGCAGCTTCTTATTGAACAAAGCAAAAAGTGACTGATCACTTTTACAGTGGAAAGTGACATGCATTATGCATTTTGAACATGCAAAATATTGATCTAAAACTTTTATTAGATGCACAGCATTGCACAACTGTGTGTTGCATGTGGTGTAGTTTGTTTGCTATTTCTTCAAACCAAATGTACAATAGGGACCAGACCTGAGAGAGCTACTGAAAATGCATCTATTTTGTGGTTTTCTCTTGTTTAATGTCATATTTCAGACCATATATTCAACATAACGATTTGAGTGGTAAGTTGATTTTGTTTATGTGTGTTGATACATTTCAGAATTGTAGTGTTTGGTATGTAATGCTGTTGCTGTAGTGACTGTGTGCACTTGAGCTGGTATGAACTCCACAAGTTCATGCAAAATCTGTTGATCCATGTCGTCCCAGCTTGATTACACAATATTCCAAAAAGCATCATGTGACGTTATTGAATGTTTGGCTGCTTTCAAGCGTTCAAGTGCTAAAAGCTTGAGGGGTTTAGGTCAGTTGACTGTGGAGAAAAGTCTCCGACAGTCAGCACTTCTTGATCTTCATTGGTTTGTACATAGTCATGTGTTGCCATGGGTTGTGCTGGGTATTGTTTCATTATCCTGCTGCAGTATGACTTCTTCGCCACAAAGATATAACCCAGCATTTTCACTAGTGGTCTTAGACATTTGGCCCCTCTGTGCGTGTACTCTGGCTAATGCAACATCTGTTTCTGACTCAGCTACCAAAATAATGGTCATAAGGTGCGTGTCCGTCTGTCAGGTCTGTTCACGATGCACATCCCCAAGGAGACACCAGGACAGCATTTTGAGGGGCTGCAGATGCTGACCAGTCTCTTGGCCCCTAAAGGTTCTACGTCAGCCAAACCTCTGGTTGAGGATCTCGGTATGTATGAACTAAATGGAAGGTGCAGTTTAAAAGTGGAACAGCATTACAGAGAAACAGAAATGTAATTTGTAGCTTCATTTTTTAAACTTTAGGGTTTTACTGATGTCTCGTCATGGTTACTGGCTACCGTCATGGTTAGGTAGTGTGTGTTGGTGTCGAAGTATCATCTCACCTCATTGCGTGTATAGATGTGCATGTTTAACGTCCATTCAACGTCTGTTTGCTTTACTGACTGCGGTCTTAAGAATTATAATTTGAAATAAAAATCTGTCTTATATAAAATAACAGAAAACTAGTATGAGCGAACCCTTGACACATTCTGCTGACAGAAAAGAGATTCGCAATCTTGAAAGAAAGAACATAATATAATATAATATATATACTTTCTTTTTTGTTTGCGTTTTCGGTAAGTCTTTCAGGTTTAATAAAAGATACAAATGGAAGAATTACTATATTGTACTGTACTGTACTATATGTGTTCATGTTGTGTGTTAATTAATATTGTTGTTTAAAATAAAACATTATGTACAAAGTATCTAAACTGCTATGTGACTTGTGGTGGTGTTTGGTCAATGTTTTACGGAACATATGCAGACGTTAAACAGCGCATACCTGTAATTCAGCCTTCTGATTCTCTCAGTTTTAATATTTGCACCATAAACAACATTTAATCGTAAATGTTTCCACTTGGAAACCAAAAGTATTTATTTGCCTGCCTTTGAAGGGACATGCAGTGGAAATGATGCAAGCCTTGAAGATGAAGAAGAGGATTTTGACTGGCAGATAGAACAGCAACCATATGTAGAGTCCTCAGAGGAAGAGCTGAAAAAGCTGCAGAAATATGGCTTTGGGAACCTTAGGACTGGAGTTATTCCAAGACTTCAGGTAAAAAACACTGAGTGAATGACTGAATGATGTGAAGAAACAGGGAAAGCTTGAATCAGGGTTAATCTCTATTAAAATAGGTCATTAGTTCTTTTCTAGGTTATAAAAATACATGTTTGCATGACAGTAGTTGTACATTTTTAGATGAAGATTAAGGTCATTTTTCTGTGTCCCAAAACCAGGAAGAACTATCAGAACTGATTGATGTGAAGGATCCAGAAAACTGCACTCCTGCCCAGAGGAGATCCATTCGCTTGGATTCTGAGAATTCCATATTCTGCTCTGACCACTACCTGTGAGTAATCCTGTCTTCATAATTATATCGTGGTATAAGCATCATATCACATTTTGTTGAGTACAGGTATGAGTCATTTAATGTCCTTCCAATCAACGTCTGTTTGCTTTAACAACTGAGGTCTTAAAAATGATAATAAACTGTGATAGGAAATAAATATGTCTTTAAACTCTAGACTCTGGATCCACGAGTAGAGACAAGAGTCAAGTGTTTAAGACTGGAAGTCCGTCATTCATTTGTGTGTGTCAAATATCAGGTCCATCATACCATCCTCTTAAGTGTTATGGCTTTCTCCTAGAAAGGGTCGTAACAGAACATTGCTGTATTTTCTATAATTATTGTGAATTTCCGTTTATTTCCAATTATAAATTTATTTCCATTTGGGATGCTGTGCTTGATTTTCTCTGTATCTCATTGAGGCGCTTGCGTATTGTTTGCATGCAGTTTTCCTGTGAAAATACCCTTTATATTTACTTTACAGCAGCCTAAAAAGACTATGTAACTGGCATAGTATGGTAATGTTCAGTCCATTTCCTTCAGCTTCTTGTTTGGCAGAACTTTAATGTGGCTGTTAAGTGGCGCTTACCTGTATTATGAAGAGTCTTTTAGTTCTTAGTGCTTATGCAACCGCATTATTATTCATAATAATATTTCATTTAATGTTAAAATGTAAAAAGTTTCCCTGTTAAATACTGAAAATACTCTGTTGAGAAAAAGGAAGTTTCTGAACCAAACTTTTTCATGACATGGCTAGTGTTTTCATGCTTTGTACAGTTAGGTGATGTAAGCAACATTCAATCAGGTACTAAATCAGAGGTATTTTATCAAAATACCTTAATTACTAGTAAATGATACCTCAATTGCCACTACTTCCTATTATATCACAGCTAGTTCTAAACCTGCAATCTGATTGGCTGAGAGATGATTTGCCCGCCCTAAAAAGCAGCCAAGTTATAATGGGTAAAACACTGCCGAAATGAAAGCTATAATCAGTTTATAGAAAATATAGGTTTTGAAAACAATTTCAATTTGGAAGATGAAGCTATTAATGACCAACCTGAGCCAAAGCTTTACGATTTAGAAAGTGAAACAAAGTCAGTCCTTTAAATCATACATTCTGGCCTCTTAATGGATTCACAGCTCGACTGAAGAGCAACGAGACTGAAGATCAGTTTTAGTCCCATCAGCAAAAATGCTGAATCGGCTTCATCCCTCACAAAGACGTCGTTTGCTGGTGTTAAACTCGGCGTCTTCCATTAAACCCCATTCGCGGCTGATCGGAGCTTCATTCCTCTGACAGGCATGTTATCTGTAAGTCCAGCTCTAACCCAGAGAAGCTGCTGATGCTGTGTAACTCTCCTTTAACATTTCTGACTGATAATATTATCATTATCAAACATCACACAAATTTATAATCACTAATCAAACGGGATCCTAGACTTTGGTTAGAACACTTGGATCTCCCTCCGATTTGCTTCAGTTGGTAGAACAGTGGATCTTAGTAGCAGCCTGCCTTATAAACCCCACCCATTTCATTTGCTGAATGTAAATAAACTTTCTTGTTAATAAATTAAAACTCACCAATCAATATATTTCTGTTTATTGTCTGTATAATAACCAGTTATTGGTCATTCTGTTCCTTGATTTTGATGACTGAAGGGCTTAGCTGCGGGGGGCCTGATAGAATGGAACTATTTTATCTCGCGAAAGGATGATAAACAAGTAGTTATTTCTGTCCTCTTTATCTTAAAATCTAACAATAAATGGTGATAACGGAACTGTGGGGTAATCGCAATAATCCACTCGAGGTCGTGCTTTAATGTGTGAT
The DNA here is from genome assembly GCA_025084515.1 of Ancistrus triradiatus. NCBI lineage: Eukaryota > Metazoa > Chordata > Actinopteri > Siluriformes > Loricariidae > Ancistrus > Ancistrus triradiatus. The sequence goes on along the minus strand of JAJAGP010000148.1, from coordinate 570,803 downwards.
ATTGGCACGTTAAAGCAGTCCCTCCCGTGTATTATTGCTTAATTATAATTTATTACTTTTTTTAAGATCTTGGCTGTTAAAGCATAGCAGTACACGTAATAATTTGGGCACACAAGTTTTGGCACCTTTCCTAATGATAGAATAGTGTTTTTAATAAGGCATCAAAACTGAATTGACTTGTACGGCCTATATCCATTTGAGGTGCAGACAGTTTGACAGCAAGTGAAGAACAGCTTCCATCCTCTCAAATATTAGTTGTTTATTTGTACTCATTCTTACCAGGCACGATTTATACGAAGGTGAAGAGGAGAGACAAGTTCATCTAAATTATAAACCATGGTGGAGCGAGCTGAAGCCAGATGCTCATGATGAATCCAGTGAGTAAACTTCTCATTTAACATATTTTATCCTGTCTTTAACTTAGAAGCCACACTGCTAGTGGGACACTGGTGTAGTGCATGTATATACAAGCTGGTTGTTGGTAATCTAGAGTAAGCCTTTGTTTTTTACTTGTACTTGATGCAGTGACATTAAATTATCTTTATAATGTATTATCTACATTAATGTAATGATTATAAAATTTATCTTTAGTGTCATGAGTCATTTACATTCTGTTCACTTCCTTCTGGGCTTTTTCAGAGTTATTTTTAGTTAGATGTTGTTTTATTGCTGTGGATTTCTGGGTAGGTGTGGCACCTTGGCACTCTGTCAAAGTTTACTTTATACAGGTGCTGTCTTTCAATCTAAGATGATTATTGTTCTTTGATTGACATACTGCTTTGAGACTGGTATTTGTAATGCTGTTGTGTATTAACACTTCTCAGGCACTCATGTGTAGTATTGGCTTGTTCTGTGTGTTTGTGTTAAGCTTCTTTTGCACCCAGGTGTCTTTTACTTTCGCACAGTTAATAGAAGGCTTTCAGCCATGCACAGTTTTCATCACACAGAATCTGACATATAATAAGTTCTCACATGCATTTCAGAACATTTATATTTGAAACATGAGGCACACACACACACACACACACACACATATATACATACATACATACATACATACACACACAGTGTATCACAAAAGTGAGTACACCCCTCACATTTCTGCAGATATTTAAGTATATCTTTTCATGGGACAACACTGGCAAAATGACACTTTGACACAATGAAAAGTAGTCTGTGTGCAGCTTATATAACAGTGTAAATTTATTCTTCCCTCACAGTAACTCAATATACAGCCATTAATGTCTAAACCACCGGCAACAAAAGTGAGTACACCCCTTAGTGAAAGTTCCTGAAGTGTCAATATTTTGTGTGGCCACCATTTATATTCCAGAACTGCCTTCACTCTCTTGGGCATGAAGTTTACCAGAGCTTCACAGGTTGCCACTGGAATGCTTTTCCACTCCTCCATGACGACATCACAAAGCTGACGGATAGTCGAGACTTTGCGCTCCTCCACCTTCCGCTTTAGGATGCCCCAAAGATGATCTATTGGGTTTAGGTCTGGAGACATGCTTGGCCAGGCCACCACCTTTACCCTAAGCATCTTCAATAAAGCAGTGGTCGTCTTAGATGTGTGTTTGGGGTCATTATCATGCTGGAACACTGCCCTGCGACCCAGTTTCTTGAGGGAGGGGATCATGCTCTGCTTCAGTATTTCACAGTACATATTATAGTTCATGTGTCCCTTAATGAAATGTAACTCCTCAACACTCGCTGCACTCATGCAGCCCCAGACCATGGCATTCCCACCACCATGCTTGTCTGTAGGCACTTATCTTATGACTGTAGACTGTAGGCACTTATCTTTGTACTCCTCACCTGATTGCCACCACACATGCTTGAGACCATCTGAACCAAACAAATTAATCTTGGTCTCATCAGACCATAAGACACGGTTCCAGTAATTCATGTCCTTTGTTGACATGTCTTCAGCAAACTGTTTGCGGATTGTTAACTGCTTTCTTGTGTACAGACTTCAGAAGAGGCTTCTTTCTGGGGTGACAGCCATGCAGACCAATTTGATGTAGTGTGTGGCGTATGGTCTGAGCACTGATAGGCTGACCCCCCACCTCTTCAATCTCTGCAGCAATGCTGACAGCACTCCTGTGCCTATCTTTCAAAGACAGCACTTGATTGTGACTGTGACGCTGAGCACATGCACTCAGCTTCTTTGGATGGCCAACGCGAGGTCTGTTCTGAGTGGACCCTGCTCTTTTAAAACGCAGGATGATCTTGGCCACTGTGCTGCAGCTCAGTTTGAGAGTGTTGGCAATCTTCTTGTAGTCTTGGCCATCGCAACAATTCGTCTTTTAAGATCCTCAGAGACTTCTTTGCTATGAGGTGCCATGTTGGAACTTCAGTGACCAGCATGAGAGAGTGTGAGAGCTGTACCACAAAATTGAACACACCTGCTCCCTATGCACATCTGAGACCTAGTATGTATGTGTATATATATATATATACACACACACACACACACACACACACACTGGTCCCTCTCAAAAAATTAACATATTGTGATAAAGTTAATTCTTTTCCGTAATGTAATGATAAAAATTAAACTTTCATATATTTTAGATTCATTGCACACCAACTGAAATATTTCAAGTCTTTTATTGTTTTAATACTGATGATTTTGGCATACAGTCTCAGAAAATCTCAACAAAATTAGATATTCATCCGACCAAGAAAAGGAAAAGTGTTTTAATACAAAAAAAGTCACCGTCAGATTATTAGTTCATTATGCATTCAATACTTGGTCGGGATCCTTTTGCAGAAATGACTGCTTCAATGCGGCGTGGCATGGAGGCAATCAGCCTGTGGCACTGCTGAGGTGTTATGGAGGCCCAGGATGCTTCGATAGCGGCCTTAAGCTCATCCAGAGTGTTGGGTGTTGCGTCTCTCAACTTTCTCTTCACAATATCCCACAGATTCTCTATCAGGTTCAGGTCAGAAGAGTTGGCAGGCCAATTGAGCACAGTAATACCATCGTCATTAAACCATTTACCAGTGGTTTTGGCACTGTGTACAGGTGCCAGGTCGTGCTGAAAAATGAACTCTTCATCTCCATAAAGCTCTTCAGCAGATGGAAGCATGAAGTGCTCCAAAATCTCCTGATATCTAGACCCTGCATTGACCCTGCCCTTGATAAAACACAGTGGACCAACACCAGCAGCTGACATGGCACCCCAGACCATCACTGACTGTGGGTACTTGACACTGGACTTCAGACATTTTGGCATTTCCTTCTCCCCAGTCTTCCTCCAGACTCTGGCACCTTGATTTCCGAATGACATGCAAAATTTGCTATCATCCGAAAAAAGTACTTTGGACCACTGAGCAACAGTCCAGTGCTGCTTCTGCCGCTGTTTGTGGTTCAAAAGTGGCTTGACCTGGGGAATGCGGCACCTGTAGCCCATTTCATGCACACGCCCTGTGCACGGTGGCTCTGGAACGGCCCTCTCCACAATCCTCCTCAGGGTCCGGGTCACCTCTTCTCGTTGTGCAGCGTTTTCTGCCACACTTTTTCCTTCCCACAGACTTCCCACTGAGGTGCCTTGATACAGCACTCTGGGAACAGCCTATTCGTTCAGAAATTTATTTCTGTGTCTTACCCTCTTGCTTGAGGGGGTCAATGATGGCCTTCTGGACAGCAGTCAGGTCGGCAGTCTTACCCATGATTGCGGTTTTGAGTAATGAACCAGGCTGGGAGTTTTCAAAAGCCTCAGGAATCTTTTGCAGGTGTTCAGAGTTAATTCGTTGATTCGGATGATTAGGTTAATAGCTCGTTAAGAGAACCTTTTCATGATATGCTAATTTTGTGAGATTTTGTGAGGAATTTTGGGTTTTCATGAGCTGTATGCCAAAATCATCAGTATTAAAACAATAAAAAGACTTGAAATGTTTCAGTTGGTGTGCAATGAATCTAAAATATATGAAAGTTTAATTTTTATCATTACATTACGGAAAAGAATTAACTATCACAATATGCTAATTTTTTATGTATGTATGTATGTATGTATGTATGTATGTATGTATGTGTATATATTGTGTGTGTGTGTGTGTGTATATATATATATAAAAATAATGAAAAATATATATAAATAAAAATGTATCCAAGTCATGTTATGTCTACAAACTTGCACCCAAAAATTAATCCAACATGACTATTTTTATGAAGTTTTTCCCTCTTCTTTGATATTGTTATTCTAAAAGGCCTTGTCCACTAGATTTAAGAACATGTCTGTGAGGTCGGTTTCTGATGTCAGACAATAAGCCCCTGCTCACTTTTGGCATTCCACTGCATTTTCAAGGTGTCGGATGGAGTTGAAGTCAAGGCTCTGTGTAAGCCAGCCAAGTTCTAATCAAAGTTGGCAAACCAATTCACTGTGGACCTTAAGGACAGGAGGGCAGAAAGATGATGAACTGACTTATTGGAAGCGGAAACCTCGAAATGTTTTTTATTGAGAGTCACTGGGATATTCAGTACAACTCATTTTACTGCTACTGTTTGTCTATGGAGAATCCAGAAACATATGCTTTTATATTATGTATGTGTTACAAAGTGAGCATGGCTGAAAAAGCAGTAGAAATGGTCTATATAGTGTACACCAGATCCTGAGCAGGTAAACATGGATACATAAAGTAATAATCATCATAATATTGCTAAAAATCAAAATAATAGAGATAATATGAATACAGTTGTGTGTTTGTGTTTGTTTGTATGTTTCTTTTTTGGAGAAGCAGTGAAACTCAAAGATAACAGTATCAGAAAAATGTAAGGATGTGCAGACATTAAGGTGGTCCTGTAAAAAACAACAAAACAAAATGTGGGCTTGGTGTTACAATTACAGCATTTAGCAGATACCCTTATCCAGAACAGTTTACAATTGCTTTCCGCCATTGAAAGATCAGGGTCTTGTTCAAAGGCCCAACAGTGTCAGTTTGACAGATTTGGGGTTTGAACTTGCAGCCTTTCAGTTAGTAGTCAGGAATCTGCACCACCCAGTCCACAGGACCTCACAGATATAATAGTACACATGTTCATCTTGATGTTTACCTTTAGCTCTGGCTTCTTCTCTTCTCCATGCTTCTTACTGGTCAGTTATCGAAAAAGCACTGCAACCCTTGTAAGAAAATGTCAGCCCTTTTTAACAGCTTGTTAATTGGCTGTATTATGCTTCACTTGTCAGTGTATAAGTAGTTAATGACAAAATAATGACAAGGATCTGCAGAGTGCCACTAATTATAGACAGGCGTAGTCTTTTTGAAATAAAACGACAGGAAGTGTGTTCTAAATTGGTTTCAGAATAAACAGGCTTCCATGTAGGCTGTGACATTAGAAATTCCCCACAAATCCCCTGCGAATGCAAAACCTCTCTCTGCAGTGGAATCAGACAATATTCAGACTCCTTCACTTTTTGTAGACTTCATACTGCAGTGTACTTGTGCCGTGGATTCCAATTTAAATGGATAATTTTTTTTTCAAATGGATTAAAATTAATTCAGTACTTTATAGAGACCTCGGTGGCAGCTATTATAGCTTACAGTATATGGTCTCAAGCTCTACCAGAAGAAACGGGACACATCTGCAACCTGTCATCTTCAGAACTCTCCACAGACCTTCTATAGAGTGGACGTCTGGTCTTTGGCTGGGCCACTCAAAGACAGAGTGAGGTTTTCTTTGGGTCATTATCACGTCAAAGGGGAAACGGTCACCCCGGTCTGAGGTGGCATGCCCTCTGGAGCAGGTATTCTTCAACAACCCCTTGAATGTATTTGGCAGCATTCGTCCTTCTTTCAGTTTGACGAGGTTCCTTGTTTTTGCTGCTGAGAATCACCACTATAATATGATGCTGCCACCACCATACTTCAGTCTAGGGTTGGTACTACCCAGTTCAGGGGTGTTTTTTGACTATTTGTCATGCTGGGGCACAGGTGTACCCCTCTGCTTGCCAATCAGTTGTAGTGGCACAAATGTGCTTAAAAAGTAAGCCTGTTAAACACTAACAGATTAAGAGATTACTTTTGGCAGATTATAAGGTTATAGGTGGCTAGCCAAAACATACAGCTCTGAGCTATCATTTCTTTTGCCTGCAGTGTGGCTGACTGTCTCAATAATATTTGACCGTGTCTATTACTCCATGCAACAAAATACAAAAAAACCAAACAAACAAGAAACAAAGAAACTTACGGAACGAATTAGCCATTCAAGCTTTTGGAGGGTTTTTGGGACATTATGGGAACTGTAGTTCCTGTAGTGAATTTGCATGGCATGTCCTGTAGTTCTACTCAGCAGTACAGGATAAAATTGACTTGCACATTCCCTAGTAAAGTGGGTCTGGCGACACCCCTGACGCAGTTGATGAGCAGTGTCTGGTGTGACACTTTGCGTGGAGTTCCTTCCAGCAATTTAAAATCAGACTACAGAATCTTTTTCCTTAGCTTTACACATTTCACACACCACAATGGGGCAATCATTTACCTTTTACTTGAGTGGCTTTGGTACTGATTGTTGAAATGCCGCTCAAATGCGGTCAGCCATTTGGCCACTTTCCCTCATTTCTGTGAGAGGGACTGTGGGGTTTTTGGACACCTCCCTTGCCAAGGTTAACCAGTTTGGCTGGATGACTCACTCCAATTCAGTTTGCTCCAGGTGAACTCCAACCAATCCTGTAGACATCTCAAGGATAGTTAAAGCAAACCGGATGTACCTGATGTAAATTTAGAGTTCCAAAGCAGAGGGTCTAAATTCTTATTTAAATGCAAGATTCCAGTTTTTGGTGTGTTCTAAAAAAAAAAAAAAAAAAAAAGACTTAAAGCCTTTTCACTTTATCATTATGGAATACTAAATGTAGATTGAGATGCAAAATGGCAGTTTTATCACTTTTGAATGATTTGGCAGCACAGGGCACAAGGCAAGAACTATCCCTGTACAGGGTTCCAGTCCATCGCAGGCCACACAAACTGACTCACTCACAGCGGAACCCTTTAGAGACACCATTTGACTTAACCCTTGTCTTCGAACTGTGGGTAGAAACCAGAGTTTTACAGAGGAAACCCACATAGACATGGAGAGAACATGCAAACGTGGCAGGATAATTAAGTGTGAGTGATGAACAGGCAGCTATCAAAGTCTGATCTTTTTGAGGAAGTTCACGTTTGAGGAAGTCCATCATGGCACCAACAAGTGACCTCAGAAAAGGAACTGTTGTTGATGCTCATCAGGCTGGAAAAGGTTACAAAACCATCTCTAAAGAGTTTATACTCCACAAATCTACAGTCAGACAGACATTGTTACTCGGTCACCAATAAATATCAGTCCATCGTGTCCCTTGTGTGATTGTCCACAATGACACAAAGGAGCACACAACTTCTAAGCAGCTGTAGGCCTCTCTCTTATTGACTAGTGTCAGTGTTCATGAGTCCATCATCTGGAGAAGGCAGAACAACAAATGCTGGGCATGACAGGTTTGTAAGGAGAAAGCCATTGCTATCCAGAAAGAACATTGCTGCCTGTCTACAGTTTTCTGAAGATGATGTGGACTAGCCAGAAATCTACTGGGGAAAAACAAAACAAAGCATTTTGTGGATAGATGAGAACGAAGTAGTTTTTGTTTTAAATGATATGTTATGTCTGGAGAAAGCAAAACACTGCATTCCACCATAATAACCTTATTCCATCTGTGAAACATGGTGATTGTTATGGTTTGGGCTTGTATTGCAGCATCTGGGTTAGGACAGCTATCCATCATTGGTGGAACAATGAGTTCTGAATTATACCCTCAAATTCTAAAGAAATATTTGGGACATCTGTTTATGAACTGAATCTCAAGAGGAAATAAGTTCTGCAACAAGGCAGTGACCCAGAAGACAAGTCGTTTTACCAAAGACTCCTTAAAGAATGATACATTTAATGCTTTGGAAAGACCAAGTCAAAGTCCTGACCTAATGTAACAGAAATGTTGTGGAAGGCCTGATGTGAGGAAAACAACCAACATTCCACGTTTGAAGCTGTCCAGTATGGAGGACTGGCTAAAATTCCTCCAAGCCAAGTGCAGGACTAATCAGCAGTTACTGGAAATGTTTAGATGCAGTTAATTCTGCTCAAGCGATCACATAAGATACAAAAAACAAAGGTTCAGTTAATAGTCACTCAGTTATGTAACAATGGATAATTTGTCTCTATAAATAAATGATCAAGTGTAATATTTAGTTTTATTTGTTTGGCTGGGTTCTCTGTATTCACTTTTAGTACTTGTGTGAAAATATGACTATGTTAGATCATATTCATGCACACACATTACTGTGCAGAAGTCTTAGGACACCATTAGATCTGTTGTTTTAGCAATGCCTAATGACAATGTGTAACACATTGTCAGTGACTGGACCTAGAAATTTCAAACTTGGATTCATGACTTTGTAATACTCTTTTCCACTTCATTCCAGTCTTTATGAGCTTTTCACCCCTTTCCCCTTCCGAAAAGATCATTCCTGGTCAAGCTTCTTTAGCCTGTCAAAGGGTCTACTTGGCATCCCGAAGAAGCTGCCAGATGCTGCTATTGCTCAAGTGTAAGAGCAGGTCACACTAAATACTTTCCGCTGTATCCTATACAGGCTGTTTTTTTTTTTCTTTCATTTTTTAATACTGTATACAAATTTCCAGTATTTTCTGGCCGTATTCTAATAGAGACTGAGACCTAATTACATATGCTCAGACTTTTGTGCAGTACTGTATATAAAGTACTCGAGGCTTTTCAAACTCTCAAGTACTGCTGCAACCGGCGTCAGACGCTTTTTGTGGTCCTGAAATTAATGTAGACAACCAGCAGGTGGCATCACTGTGTCAAAAAACCGATCGTGTCACAGCGTGGGATTCTGTGGATTTGTAACTTAATCACTAATGACAAATTGATTTACTGGCTGCGGTATTGAAGTGGTAGTTCTTCATATTTTGTGGTCAGTGTGTGTTACTTAGCTCGATGCTGACTTGCAGAGCAACACGGGGGCAGCATTGGCTGCGGTGTTAAATTGCAGAGTCATTTTGCAACTGAGATGTACCGTGATTCATTTGGGTATTTTAGTCAGCGAGACATACACAGCACCCCTGAAGAGCCTACTCTCAACCCACTGCCAGTCTGCATCCTCTCTCTCTCTCCGTCTCCTCTGTGACTTTTGCTGGCATTTAAAATCGATGGGTTTATCTGACACATTTAAGCTGTGATTCATGGGTCATTGACTCAAGTGTGTGTGTGTGTGTGTGTGTGTGTGTGTGTGTGCGCATGGAGAGATGAGAGCGATTAAGTGCTTGTGAGACGTGCTGACAATTCAATCACATACTCGCGCACTTTGTCTGCATTGAGCAGCTTGTTAATTTCACAATACTTCACGACCCCAGTGGACAAATGACACTCAAAGGCAAGCGTATGGTGGCATAGAGGAAGCCAAGGAAGAGAGGGGATTAAGATGTAACAGATAGCGAGAGAGAGAGAGAGAGAGAGAGAGGGAGTGGGAGAGTATGCGAAAGCAGCTGTCATTCTCATGTAAGCAGACATCAATCAAGAGCATAGCGCTTTGATATGCTCAATGCAAGACATGCCCTGTAGAGAACAGGTACTTAACACACACATTTTCTACACTGCTTTTAACCCCCGAACACACACACACACACACACACACACACACACACACACACAGGCAGACGTCTGTCTTTGAGCGTAGGATTCAAGGATTTCACAGTACATTTCTGACAATCCCATGCCTGACAGCTTGTCTGTGTTGTTGCGTGTACTCTTTTTTTTGGCCTCTCTACATTATAACACCGCTCCAGGCCTGACAGATCAACCGATCCGGTTGGAAAAATACCAAGTCTTATATACCTCATTTAAAGTCACATCTTTCCAGCCTAACTGTTATTACATTCTTAAAATTCTTATATCCCAAGTTGTGAGCACACCCTCCTAATTAGTGGGTTTAGTATATACTGCTTACCCGTACATAAAGCCTCAAGCTTGCAGCCAGCAACCTCTAGAAACAAATATTGGGAGTTTCATTGTGACAGCACTTTTCCAGCAAGTCAAATAGCCAAACCTCAGACCTGGCAGAGCTACATGTGCTGTTTTTATGAAATAGAAATGTATAGGAGCAGCCAACCGCTCAGCCTCAATGTATTAGGCTGCGCAAGCCTGCAGAATGGGCCTGCGGAGTACCAAAGCATGTAGTGTGTCAAATTGTCTGTCCTTGACTGTAGCACTCATGAGTTTCAGACTACCTCTGGAAACAATGTTGGCATAGGAATTGATCATTGAGAGCTGTCATAGTTGTGCAGCTACCCACAACCCTGATATCCATGCATAATGCCAAAGTTTGGCTGGAGTAGTGAAGGACATTGCTGTTGGACTTCACTACACAATCTCAGTTTGTTGGATGCCGAGATGCGTAGTGTCAACTGTGAAAGTTGAACAGCGGTGCTATAAAGGAAATAATCATGCTGAAACCTGGTCTCAACCCTTTCCAACAGCTTTGGGGATTAATTGGATCCCCAAAAATCTCTAACACTGTTGTTGCTGGATGGAAGTGAATTCCTGTGTTACAGTGTATATTATCCAACTTTGAGAAGACAAGGCTTAAATAAATACTACATAGTTTTTGTGCCAAACTCTGGAGGAAAGCCTTCCCAGAAAAGTGGTAGCGAAGGGGCTCTGACTGCTTATTAATGCTTGTGAACTTGGATGTGATGATTAGGAGTCTGGTGACTACAATCCTCTATCTGTATAATGAACAACCCCAAATAAGTTGGGACAGTATGGAACATACAAATAATAAAAATGCAGTGTGTTTTACATTTACTTTTATTTATTTATTGCAGACAGTATGAACCCAAGGTTTTTCATATTTTGTCTGGTCAACTTTATTTCATTTGGTAATACAACACATTCAAAGTTAAGTTGGGATGGGGGCAATTTAGGGCTAGAACTGAGGTTAAAGAAAAATGACGTGAACTCCGACAGGTGATTGTAATCTTGATTTCATACAGAACAGTATGCACAAAAGGCTTTGAGCATGCAGAGGATCTCCAGTTCGTCAACAAATACAGCGCATAATATTACACAATTCAAGAAATCTGGAGGAACTTAACTGTGTCAAAAGCAAGGGCAAAATATTAAGTTGAACGCTCATGATTCATCAGTAGCTGATATAATCAGATGGACAAAGGATTACTTTGGCAAATCTTTCTCAAGCGCTACACAATGGAGTTCAAACTTTAGTGTGTTGCAAAAAAGACTCATGTTAAGCAGCAATAACTGCAACTAAACGTTCCTGTAACTGTTGATCAGTCCTGCACACCGGCTTGGAGGAATTTTAGCCCATTCCTCCGTACAGAACAGCTTCAGCTCTGGGATGTTGGTGGGTTTCCTCACATTAGCTGCTCACTTCAGGTCCTTCCACAACATTTCCATGGGATTAAGGTCAGGAACTTGACTTGGCCATTCCAAAACACTAACTTTATTCTTCTTAACCATTCTTTGGTAGAACAACTTGTGTGCTTAGGCTCGTGGGTCTTGCTGCATGACCCACCTTCTCTTGACATTCAGTTCATGGACAGATGTCCTGACATTTTCCTTTAGAATCTCTGATATCACTCAGAATTCAATTGTTCCATCAATGATGGGTAAACCGTCCTGGCCCAGATGCAGCAAAACAGGCCCAAACCATGACACTACCACCACCATGTTTCACAGATGGGATAAGGTTCTTATGCTGGAATGCAGTGTTTTCCTTTCTCCAAACACAACGCTTTTCCTTTAAAACAAAAACATTCTATTTTGGTTTCCTCCATTCACAAAACATTCTTCCAATAGCCTTCTGGCTCGTCCACGTGATCTTTAGCAAACTGCAGACGAGCAGCAATGTTCTTTTTGGAGAGCAGTGGCTTTCTCCTTGCAAAACCCTGCCATGCACACCATTGTTGTTTCAGTGTTCTTCTGATGGTGGACTCATGGACATTAACATTAGCCAATGTGAGAGAGGCCTTCAGTTGCTTAAAAGTTACCCTGGGTCCTTTGTGACCTAGCCCACACCTTGCTCTTGGAGTGATCTTTGTTGGTCGACCACTCCTAGGGAGGGTTGGTAACAGTGGTCTTGAATTTCCTCCATTTGTACACAATCTGTCTGACTGTGGATTGGTGGAGTCCAAACTCTTTAGAGATGGTTTTGTAACCCTTTTCCACCTGATGAGCATCAACAACTTTTTTTCTGAGGTTCTCAGAAATCTCCTTTGTTTGTGCCATGATACACTTCCACAAACACGTGTTGTGAAGAGCAGACTTTTTGATAGATCCCTGTTCTTTAAATAAAACAGGGTGCCCACTCACACCTGATTGTCATCCCATTTATTGAAAACACCTGACTCTACTTTCACCTTCAAATGAACTGCTAATCCTAGAGGTTCACACACTTTTGCCACTCACTAATATAGTGAATCATTTTCCTCAATAAATAAATGACCAAGTATAATATTTTTGTCTCATTTGTTTAACTGGGTTTTATTTATCTACCTTTAGGACTTGTGTGAAAATCTGATGATGCTTTAGGTCAAATTCATGGAGAAATATAGCAGATTTTAAAGGGTTCACAAACTTTCAAGCACCACTGTAGATGTTGTGAGAGGAAATGGCAACATTACAAAGTAGTAAAGCTTTAACATCCCAGCTTTTGGGGGGGAATGTTTTGCAGGCCTGAAATGCAGGAATGGATGTTTCTTAAATGAAATTGACCAGACAAAACATGAAATATCTTGAGTTCATACTGTCTACAGTGAAATAAAATTCAAAGTAAATGTAAGAAATACTGCATTTTTATCTGAATATTCCATACTGTCCCAACGTTTTCTGATTTGGGGTTGTACAATGTGTCATATAATCATATACATTTTTTTTAGAATGTTTGTGTTCCCCTAAGAATAACACATGGTTATATGCAAGATTGTTACAGATATGCAACATGTTTTTTACCCCTTAAGATATCTTACAATTATTAGTTTAACTGATCAAGCTTTCCTTTAAGACATAATGAAAGCATCTCCACAGATCTTAGCTTATGTATGAGAAGAGTGGGGGGATCCCAGCACCCCATTTGAATGGTCGTGATCACCCACCTTCCTTCCATGTCAGAGCTCTTATTCCTGCAACACTTCATGTCATATGTTGTCTCGTCTTCAACCCTGCGTCATCATTAGTTTGTTTTTGTAATTGGGATCATCTGGGTCTCGTTATCCCTAATTATTGTATGTATATTAACCCTGTGTGTTCTGTTGTTCTTTCAAAAAGTATGTTGTGTTTCATAATTATTGGTCCTAGCTGATTGATACTTGCAATTAGTCCCCTACGCTTTCTTGTTCTGCATGTGTTTTTAGATTTATGATATATAGATGTCCTGTGTATGACTTTGTCTCTGCTTTATTAACCTGCTATGGGCCTGACTGGTTTCTGGGAACGCCCAAATAAATGCAATGGCTTAAATGCACAGTTCATCCTTGCAGGTTATAAATATTACTATTGCATCATGGGGGGTGGGGTCCATTCATGCAAGCGTAGAAGTTGTAGGCTGGGATTGTTCTTTGTACTTTTCAGATAGAAAACCTGGAATCTTCTGTTTCTGTACCCTTTAAACAGCTAGATGATGACTGTTTGTTAAACCGGACTGGTTATTAATGATTTTGTTTATACAGGCCTGTTGCCAGGGCCAGTTTTTCAGGACTAGAGCAGGTTATTCTACTAGTAACAAAGACTGTCCAATGCTTGGCTGCAATAGAACAATGTTTCGGTTGTGACAGCTTGATATAGATTAAGGAATGTTTTTTACGCACCTTATAATGGTGTACCTAGAGTGGTTCCCAAACTTTTTTTGTAGTGCCCCCTTTTGTAGATAAGAATGCCCTGACATCTTTTGCTTCCAACCTCCACTGGAATTGATTTTAAACACTGAAATTTCTACAGAACTCCTACTTGTTATTGAACAAAACCAAATGAGAAATCACCTTTACAGTAGAATCAACACAACTGACATGCACTATGTATCTTCACTGTGTAACAGGATTCATTACTTTCCACATATTTTCTCAAAATTGCCTCTGTGCAGTAGGGCTGCAACAACGAATCGATAAAATCGATAATAATCGATTATTAAAAGTGACGACAACGAATTTCATTATCGTTTCGTTGTGTCGCATGATTTATGTGTCCCCCGCCTTATCATATCCGATTACGTTACTTGCGGCACTTCGTCAGCGCTGGAAAAAAAACACGAGCGATTGAACGGAGAGAGGCGGAGCCGGCGCGGACGCGGATTCTTCAAAATAAGTTAGCATTAAGGCTATGTCCACACGTACACGGGTATTTTCTAAAACGGGGGTTTTCAAATTCGTTTATAAAAAACATCCCGTCCACACAAGCACTGTTTAAACAAAAAACTTCGTCCACAAGAAAACAAGAGCAGTGCCAAACCAGCTGTCCTATATGCCGGCGAAGCAGCTCACTCAACGATGACAGCGATGTCCTATGCATACGAACATTTTCTCGCCATTGTTCTTCATCAACCAATTCGTTTTGAAAGCTGTCCCACCAACGACCCGGCCGGGGCTCGTCCCAAACCGGCGACGCTGGGGGCGGGAACTGCTTCGTGGGTGTGATGGATATAGCAGTGACCTCCGTAACGCTTTCTGACGCCTCTGTTCTTCAGTGTAATGAAAAAGTAATAATTGTAAATGTATTTGTAGATTTGTAACAAGTTCGGTCAGCAGTGTTACAGCTGGCACTATTTTGGCTGCGTCCGCTATTGCACAAAATCGCCTCGTGAACAAAGGAGGTAACGGTGCACAAATGACGTTACAAGCAAGAAACTCCATTTTCCCAGTCCACACGACAACGCTGAAAACGGAGTTTCTGAAAATCTTCACCCTGGAAGGAGTTTTGCAAAAAGTCCCTTTTCAGTGACCTAAAATGCCGTTTTCGTGTGGACGAACGGTCAAAACGCATAGAAAAAGCTACGGTGTTAAAAATACCCGTGTTCGTGTGGACAGGGCCATAGTCTCTAACAAAGAGACCCAGCTTTAGCCAGGAGCATGTTGACATGATAACATTTTTGGATTGCAATGCAAAGTTCCTAAAGAAAGGGAGTGAATGAGATTGTATGTAGTGTTTGCGATTATTAAAATAATTGTTAGTTGCAGCCCTCCTGTGGAGTAAACATGGCTTCAAAACTTAACGAGCTCCTTGAGAAAAAAAAAACTAGAACCTGAACATAATAACCTTTTATTTAAGCAACGTGGTTTTCTCTTTCTAGATGGAATCCAGTACTCATTAGATCACTGTGGTAATAGATGTCACTCAACTGTCTACTCATTACAGAGGATTGAGTAAGAACATTGAACATTTAAAATAATGTATTAACATCCTACAAAAGGATAACTATTTTGCTATGTGTCTTATTTCAACAAGTTTTAAAATTACTGTTGCTGATGTGGCAGGTTTGGGATAAAAGCATGCCGAACAAATGGCCGCTGATTTTGGATAGAGCTCAAAAATGTAACTGACAATCATTTTTTAAAAGAATTCTGTCTTGTTTGTGCAGTGTTTTTAGTGCATTTTGTTCTGGGCTAAAAGAAATAGTAGTGTACTATTCAATCTTTTTTTTATAAATGTGTTTTCAGTAGCAAAAATATCCAAAATAATGTATTTTTTCCTAGTCTGAATAAAAACATCTCTCTGCAAAGAACAAAACGGGAAAAAAAACGGAATTTGTGGTTAATTTGTGGGGAGAACATGTAGAATTGTGAATGTGAGACATTACATGGAGATTTGCTTGTTGAGATTCATTGTTTACTGAGAAATCTTTCAGAGCTTTGATTCAGATGGTTCATAATACTGTACTTATTATCAGAACTAATAATTCTAGCCTTTTCCATTTGGAGAGATCTACAGAAATCTGTAAAGCGTTGCAGCTTATTGAGTGATATAGAAATAATGGGAAAGTGGTTATACAATAATTACATCTTAATTTGCTCAGTAGGCACCATTTACAGATGTCTTTAAACAGTAGGTATTTTTCTCCACTGCCACTTTAAGTGCTTATTGCACCACAACACTTCTAGGAACTAAATTAAATTTACTTGCCAAGGCTTTGTGATGTTTTAGCCATTCAGTATAATGCCAAGCATGGTTTTTATGCTCCTCGAGACACCAGTGAGGTACAAGAGGAAGCTTAAGTTTATTCACACTTGTCAATCAGTACTCCCAGTGTTTCCTCTAGGCTTCTTTTCGGCAGCGGCAGATCGTAGTTAGTCTACCCGGTCTTCTTCGTCTCCCTTGGACATAAACGCTCTCTACATTCGTTCGCTCTCCATCTGTTGTTTCGAATTAAAAGCCCTCTGCAGAGTTCTGTGATGTGATGACATTTCAAAAAGTTCTGAAGCAGCGGCGGCAATTATTTTGCAACGGCGGCCCACCACTGCAAAATTCATGTAGCGGAAACACTGGCTCCTGTTGGACTGTGACTATGGCTTGTTAAGCATGCATACTGCTTAGACTTTGCCTCAATTAACTGAGTATTGCAGTCTCTGTTGTGCTACTAAATATAGATCACAAAAACGTTCATTTTCAAAAAATGTTTGCAAATGTTGAAACAAGTAATGCTGTGATAATGGAAGTCTAGAACAGAATGCCCCACAAGCTTCGTAAAATAATGAGCTAGTATTTATCTCTCTTTCTGTTAGCAAAAACATAACATGCATTTGTAAATGCAGGCAAGTGGCTATGGTGTCAGCAAGATAACGCTTAATTAACTACCCCAGTATCTTAAAATAATAGACTGGCACAGAATGCACCAGTCTTCTTCACTTTCTTATAGTTGTGGGTGTTATTTCTGTTTCTAAGTAACGCATTACTAGAATGACTTATTTTGGCTCACCTACTTTTATTGCCCAGAGAGGTAGAAGGAGTAGAAGCAAATCTGTGATCACTTGTTTATGTCAGAAACTGGCCATTTACAGCCTGATGGACCTTTCTACCCTTAGTACATAACTCTCTCTTTACACATAATCTTCGTTCTTAGCTCCACCTCATGTAAAGCCATGTTTTATTGCTCTTTAATTGCTTGGATTGACAGATCCAAGCAGTCTGGCTGTGATTCAGCCATCGTAAATGCCAGTGCCAGAATAGTTCTCCTTCCTGCACACTCCGTCAGCGCTGTATGCTTTTTGCGGTTCCCCTGACAGCATCGTCTTTGTTAGGTCATAAAATTATTGCTAATTAGCTCCGATGTGTTTACATTTCCATGATCGTTGGCACAGCTTGACGTGTTGGGCTACTTTTTAGAGTTTTTTAGAGAGAAAATGCATTGCTTTATTACTCAAAGCGTTATGAAATTTGTCTCGGTTTATGCACTTAAGATGCACTTTTTAATATAGCTGCAGATCTCTAAACGTGTTAATCCATTTCAATTTTAACACCTGAAGATTGATGGTAACGATGTTATGATGGTAATGATGTTGAAACAGCATCCATCATACACTCCATTACATGGCTGACCTCTTTGAATACCTATGGATTTTGACTCAATTATAAACAACTGCTGGGGAAAAAAAGGCTATTCAGTTTTTTTTAATCAGATTTAATATTCAGGCAGGTTTTTTTTTGTCCTGTCGCATGGTTGTCTTTAGCAGAGTGTGAATTTAGGTTCATAAAATGCTGTTTTATAAGCAGAAAATGTGTTTAAGGAAATCTCATAAGCATACATGTATATTATTATCAGTTTCTCATTGACAACCACAGTTGGCTTGGAAATGATTGTGGAATTACAGAGCTTGTTGCTGTTTTTGCAACACTCGACATTTTCCAAGAGTTGAATGCATCAGTGGTTGTATTTTCATTCAGTAAATGCTAGTATAGTGATTCCTAATACCTACAGTCAACAGTACTTTATTAGAAACTCTGTACTACTGCTGGGTAGGGCCTTTGTTTGCTGTCCAAACAGCCTCGGTGCTTTGTGGCATGGTTTCCACAAGATGTTGGAAACATTCCTTTGAAATTTTACTCATTGTGATGGACCTGATTGGTCACATTTGACCATATCCCAAAGGTGATCTATTGAATTCAGATCTGGAGACTGAAGAACATTTGAAATCATTGTTCTGTTGATGAAACCTGTTTGAGATGACTTGGAGTATTGTGCAAAAGTCTTATGCTACCATTAGATTTGCTGTTTTAGCAATGGTAAAAGGTACATATGCAACATGTTGCATTTGTTACTCCATGATACTCTTTTCCACTGATTGTCATTCCAGTCTTTGTGAGCTTTAGCATTTATTAACCTGTTGACCCTGTTCCACTTCTGAAAATTGGTTTCTTGGCTGCTACACTTCCAAAAAGACCATTCCTGACCAAGCCTCTTTGGACTGTAGAAGGGTCAGCTTGGAATTCTGATGAAGCTGCCAGATGCTGCTTTTGCTCAAGTAGGGCAGGTTTTTTTTTTTGGTTCAGTTTTTTAATACTGCATACAAATGCCTTGTATTTTCTGGTTGTATTCTAGTAAAGAGACTACAGAGAAATAATAATATATGGTCATTATACCATTGCTAAAACAGTGGTATATCTAATCTAATGGTGGCCTAAGACTTTTGCACAGTACTGTCTGCTTTGTGACATAATGTATTACCCTTAGGGAAGTAGGATTATGATTTCTGTCTGTGAATGGGTCCACATGGTCAGCAACAGTACTCAAAATAAGGTGTGGCATTGAAGCAGTGATTTATTGGTATTAACTGGCCCAAAGTGTGCCAAGAATTGTCTACACCATTGCACCACATTCACCAACCTGGAAGGTTTATACCAGACAGTTGTGGTCGTCTTCTCTTGTAGCCCATTCGCCTCAAGGTCCATTTTCTACATCTGAGATGCTTTTCTCCTTACCACAATTGTGCAGAGTGGCTATCTTGGTAAGCGTAGCTTTTCTGTCAAGATCAAGGCAGATGGGCCATACACCACTGACCTCTCACATTGACAAGGCATTTCCATCCTTACAACTGATTAAATCAATCAAACCACTGTATGAAATCTCAGGAGATCAGCAGTTTTAGGAGTACTCGGACCAGCCCATCTGGCACCAACAATCTTGTGGTCCAAATCACATTTTTTACTCCGTTCTGAAAGCAAATGTGGACATTATCTGAAGCTGCTGGCCTATATCTGCATTATTTTGAGCACTGTTTTGCTGCCATTCCATTGACTTGGACTCTTTTAGATCAATTCAAGCAGCAGAACCCAAAAAGGACTTGAGCTTCAGGACATTCTACGCTTTCGTTTCTTACCTGGACGACTTTTAAAAGAGAGACGTGAATGATGTATATTAAGCACACTCGATCCAAGCTGTCCAGCTAACTAAAGTGGTTAAAAATCCTTCACACTGGAAATAGTGTTGAAAATGGATGACTGGGCTACGTTTTCCAGAACACTCCCTGTCTAGCAGTGACTTTTTTTTTGTAATGTGAATGGCCAGAGTAGTTTTGGCTAATTAGAAAAAGACTAAACTAGGTTTATTTATTCCCTTCAACAAGTTTCTGGAGTTTCAGCGGTATATTTACACTGTTCTGTTAGGCTGGAGAAACTTAGTCAGACATTTATTATTCCTTTTTGTATAGTGGTTCACGCTCTCGCTGTTGGGAAGAGCTCGAGCGAGCGAGCGAGTGAGCTCGAGCTTCTTTCGTCATGTTGAAGGAATCCAGCAGGTCCTGGCCAAGCCAAGACCTAACTGCAGCCAGCGACCTCATTCAAAACATTTGTGTGTATGGTATGGCATGGCCATCCAGATTATTGGCCTGTGTACTTCAGGGGCTCTGTATTGGGGCCGCTCATGTTACAGCTGCCAAAGAGATCACTTTCAGCTGCTCTGAAATTGCGCTCTCTCTCTCTCTATCTCTCTCTCTCTCTCTCTCTCTCTCTTTTTCTTCTCCTCTCTCTCCCCCTCTCCCTGGAGGATTATGAAGGCAGCTTGGGGCATCAGTCAAACTCGGTTATCTTCTCGCGGTGCACTTACTTCAACTGCATACATTAAAACTTTGCAGTGCTCAATCTCCATTCAGTAACATTAGATCCCAGGTTCCAACCTGTGTGTGTGTGTGTGTGTGTGTGTGTGTGTGTGTGTGTGTGTGTGTGTGTGTGTTTTGATTTATTCTTGCAGCAGAACAAAGTCATCCATCTTGCCTCACACAGTTCGTATTCTGAAGTGCTTCAGAGAAAGAGGAGCTGCAGCATAGTGATGTGCACCTCTTCTTATTGGGCCTAAGCTTAATGACAGGAGAACCTATGACGAAAAATAAAGGGGTTATGTACAGTATGTCATTGCCGTTACATTGAACAGGTATCCGTAATTCCATATCCGTCTGATCAATGTCCGTTCACTTTAGTGACCGAGGCCTTAAAAAGTATAGTCAATTACAATAGAAAATAAAATTCAGATTTTTATCTCTGGACTTTGTGGCCATAAACAACTGGTCACCTCAACAGCCAATCAAATCTGTAGATCCATGAGTAAAGGCAGGAGTTAAAGAGCACAAGTCCATCATCGGTGTGTGTGTGTGTGTGTGTGTGTGTGTGTGTGTGTGTGTGTGTGTGTGTGTGTGTGTGTGTGTGTGAGAGAGTGTGTGAGAGAGTGAGAGAGTAACTACGTCACCAGTTGTGTGCGCCCTGGCTCGTTAAATCACATTTGGAACAGAGACCGTTCTAACTCGGTTGATGTGTTTAGAGACTTTTTTTTACGCTCCTGTTTGTGCGCATGACTTTCCACTACTTATTTGTAACACTCTGTAAATGGCGTTCTTAAGTGTTATGTGCCTGTCCTATTGTAAGTGGTACTACTTTGCTTGTCTACTACCTGTATATTCTCTCTGATCTGTAACTATATAAGCTGGTTCACATTCACTTGTTGAGTCACTGGTTCATGTGGCTGATCTTATGCGTTGTTGGTAATACTGTCTATCAATGTAGTTGGCTTCCATCAAACAAAAGTATCAGGTCCTTAATACTATCCTCTTAAGTGTTATGGCTTTCTCCAGACATATTTTCATTATACAGTACTGTGCAAAACTCTTAGGCATTCTGTATTTTTCAGTTTATATGCTGCTTATTCTCTCTTTAAATTTTAGTGGTCACTTCATTTTGCAGTTCTACAGTTACAGACTACAGTCCATTTGTTTCTCTATAGACCTTCGTATTCCTCTTTCCTCTGTTCTCTAATGATCAGGACCACCACAGATCAGGTACTGTTTGGGTAGTGGATCATTTTCAGCACTGAAGTTGCACTGATGTGGTGGTGTTGTGTTAGTGTGTGATGAGCTGGTGTGATTGAATCAGACACAGCAGTGCTGCTGGAGTTTTAAAACACTGTTCACTCACTGTCCACTGTATTAGAGACACTCACCTTATTGCTTCACCTTGTAGAAAGTCAGAGACAGCAGCTTATCTGTTGTTGCACAGTTTGTATTTACATTAACATTTACAGCATTTCGCAGACACCCTTATCCAGATCAATACAATATTACAATCCAAGCAATTGTGGACCCACGGTGCTCAAGGACCCAACAGTGGCAGCTTGGCAGAGGCGGGAATTGAACCCTGGAGCTTCTGGTCCATAGTCCAGTACCTTAACCAGTAGGCTACCACAGTCCACAGTGTTAGTCATCTTCTAATAAATCCTTCATCACTGCCCACAGGATGCTAGACTGTTTTCAGTCCACCAGTGACACAGACGTGTTTAAAAACTCTGGCTGCATGGGGTGTTTGATCCACTTGTATCAGTGCAACGCACACTAACACCACCACCATGGCAGTATCACTGCAGTGCTGAGGATGATCCACCACCCACATAGTACCTGATCTGTGGTGGTCCTGACTATTGAAGAACAGGGTGAAAGAGGGCTAAGAATGTATACAGAGCAACAGCAAGGCTACAGTCTGTAACTGTAGAACTATGCAGTGCATCTCTGTGGTAGATGGAGCTGCTGAAATGAGGAATGAGTGTAGAAACAATGAGGTTGTTTTAATGTTATAACGGTAAAGAACAACAATTTTCCAGTGCCCCTGAAATCACAGTTTACTTTTCATATCTCTGGCACCATCACGTCTAGTAAAGGCTCCATTATTGCTGATTTATCATACGATCTGTACCTGGAGTTTAACAACAGGGTAACAAATGATCTGATCTCACTCTGTGTCTACACCTGGTACTTAAATTCTGTTTCTGTTCTATTAATAATCTCATTTCTTCCAAGTGAGCTAGTTAAGTAGGGAAATCAGCCAGCTGTCAAAAGGGCAGGAGTAGATCAGCAGATTAGTTTATGGTGCTGCAATGTTTCTGCTGAGAAAAGAGTTCTTTCATTTAACTAGTGTCTAGTTCCAGTTGAGTAGAGTATATTAGGTTACAGGTCTTGCTTAAGTACCCAATAGTTTGGAAGAAAAGGTTTGAACTCAGTAGTCCAAAGGCTTGGAGCCACTCCGCAGTTATCCTCCTCAAGGACATGATGAAATTTCACCAAATGCATTGTATGTGGTATTTATTTTGCACCATGAAAGGGTGCACACTGGGAAATTATTAAAGGTGCGTTTGTGAAGAACACACAGCCAGGACTCGTAAAGGGATCAGTAATCAACAGAGCTTAGAGTGATGAATCATTTAATTGGACATTTTTAAAACCAGCTTAGAAATATTTATTTGAAAAAGAAATGTACTTAAAATCTGTCATTTCATGATTGCCAAACATGTCCCTCAAGGAGGCCACTATGCATAGGTAGGGTGCGAATACCATTAATTCCTCTATAGCATACCTAGTGCTAAAGGAGTCGTAGCTTTTTTTTAGCGTTTTTGGCTCTGTGTTTTGAAATAATTTGATTTCATCTGGGTCAGATATTTTTACCTTATTCCAACTTGACAGTTTTCGGATTTCTAACGCTTAAGATATGGGCCTTGTTTTAAAAAACAAAAAACAAACAAACAAAAAAAAAATGCCAACAAGATATATATTGGGCATCTGTCATGTACTGTAGTTGTATTTATAATTGATCTCTCTTTCTCTGCTTTGCTCTGTAGTTTTGACTTTCAACAACGAGGAAAAAGAACAAATGAGAAAGTTCAAAAACTGCTCCTATGTGCTGGATAAGGCAACTCGACACCATGCCTGGCTCAGTCTGGTTGATATCATCCTTGCTTATATTTACGATGTACGCACTACAGAGGGAGAACACAATGTAAGTGCACCCTTTCTTTACTTCCCATATATACCTTTCAGGATTGCTTTGTTCAACTCTGAAAGCCTTCTCTGCTCACTGGATGAATAAGCCACACCATCAGGATTTACAAACCGTTATGAATAATGGATAAACATGATGTTCTAACCTATGTTTAGTATATTTAAGAGGTCTCTTTATAGTAGAAGGTCCTTTCACTTTCACCTTGTCCAGTATCTCACCATAGTTAATGTCACCCTTCATAATGAGTGGTTAGACAAAAAATTTAAATGTCTTTGTAGTTAGTGTAATATCCCACAGAAAATAGGATGGAAATCTAACCTGTAATGGAAAGTAAAATCTTTTTTTTTTTTTTTTCCATGTTTTTTTTTTTCCAACAAACCCTTGTGTCACAATTATCGACACCTCTATGAAGTCTTATAAACAAATTGTTCCTGAAGCATATTGCCAGTTACAGTGGTGCTTGAAAGATTGTGAGCCCTTCAGAATTTGCTAGATTTCTGTGTGAATATGACCTAAAACATCATCAGAAGTCCTAAAAGTAGATAAAGAGAGCCCAGTTAAAGAAATGAAACAAAAATATTATACTTTGTCATTTATTTATTGAGGAAAATCATCCAATATTACATATTAGTGAGTGGTAAAGTATGTGAACTTCTAGGATTAGCAGTTCATTTGAAGGTGAAATTAGATTCAAATGTTTTCAATCAATGGGAGGACAATCAGGTCTGAGTGGGTACCCTGTTTTATTTAAAGAACAGGGATTTATCAAAGTCTGCTCTTCACAAGACGTTTGTGGAAGTGTATCATGGTACAAACAAAGGAGATTTCTGAGGACCTCAGAGAAAGAGTTGTTGATGCTCATTAGGCTGCAAAAGGTTACATAACCATCTCTAAAGAATTTGGACTCCACCAGTCAGACAGACTGTGTACAAATGGAGGAAATTCAAGACCATTGTTACCCCATCCAGGAGTGATCGACCAACAAAGATCACTCCAAGAGCAAGGCGTGCAATGGTTGGCGAGGTCTCAAAGGACCCCAGGGTAACATCTAAGCAACTGAAGGCCTCTCTCACAGTGGTTAACGTTAATGTTTGAGTTCTCCATCAGAAGAACACTGAACAACAATAATGTGCATGGCAGGGTTACAAGGAGAAAGCCACTGCTCTCCAAAACCATTGCTGCTCGTCTGCAGTTTGCTAAAGATCACGTGGACGAGCCAGAAGGCTATTGGAAGAATGTTTTGTGGAGGGATGAGACCAAAATAGAATGTTTTGGTTTAAAAGAAAAAGGTTATATTTGGAGAAAGGAAAACACAGCATTCCAGCATAAGAACCTTATCCCATCTGTGAAACATGGTGGTGGTAGTATCATGGTTTTGGGCTGTTTTGCTGCATCTGGGCCAGGATGGCTTGCCTTCATTGTTGGAACAATGATTTCTGAATTCATTGGGAAATGTCAGGACATCTGTCCATGAGCTGAATCTCAAGAGATTCATGCAGAAAGACAACGACCCTAAGCACATAAGTCGTTCTACCAAAGAATGGTTAAAGATGGTTGGCCATGTTTTGGAATGGCCAAGTCAAAGTCCTGACCTTAATCCAATCGAAATGTGTGGAAGGACCTGAAGCGAGCAGCTAATGTGAGGAAACCCACCAACATCCCAGAGTTGAAGCTGTTCTGTACGGAGGAATGGGCTAAAATTCCTCCAAGCCGGTGTGCAGGACTGATCAACAGTTACAGGAAACGTTTAGTTGCAGTTATTGCTGCACAGGGGGGTCACACCAGATACTGAAAGCAAAGGTTCACATATTTTTGCCACTCAATAATATGTAATATTGGATCATTGGATCATTTACTTTTGTTTCGTTTATTTAATTGGGTTCTCTTTATCTACTTTTAGGACTTGTGTAAAAAAATCTGATGATGTTTTAGGTCATATTTATGTATATAGAAATATAGATAATTCTAAAGGGTTCACAAACTTTTAAGCAACACTATATATTATTTTAAGTTCACCGGAGTGCTTGGGAACTCATTAGTGGTTATACTTGACTTTCTGTTTCACTGACATGGGGGAAAGTGATTCCTCAAAGATGTGTTTTCAGGAAGAATGGGACAAAAATAACACCCTAAACACTTCATCGCTTGGTGTCCTTAGTGCCAAAATGTCTTTTAAGTGTTGTGAGGAGGAATGACGAAGTGGTAAATGCTTTACCATCCCAACTTTTTTGGAATGTGTTGCAGGCCAGAAATACAGGAATGGATGTTTATTGACAAAATAAATTAAATTGACCAGAAAAAATATGATGTATTTCTGCATTGACTTAAAAGTCAAAATAAACGTAAAAAATACTGCAGGGTTATTGTTGTTTCTAATTTGCAATTACTGTACATGGCAAAAGTTGTCTGATAGCCCTCTGATGGTTAGCAAAGAGAAGGCATATCCTCAGAATCAAGATATTTCAGTCACGGTAGGGTTAATCATTCATCAGAATGAGGAAGTTTTGGATAATATGCAAATGAAATGAGATAAACTACACCATAAACTAAGCAATGGCTGTAAAGTGGCTAGTTCAGAGGTGGATTTCCACTGTTGGGGCAATGATTAAGAAGTTAAAAACAACAGCAGCTATGTTGAACCCGGCGCAATATGCCTCCTCATACAGTGAGAATGGTTAGAAAGGATTGGAGATGGTTGTTCAGAATTTGTTGAAAATGCAGAAGGAGCATGTTGGGTGCCAAGTCTGCACTTTTACAGTGAGACACAATTTCCATGCCAGCAAACAGTATGGAAGGTATGCCAGAAAAAACATAAGCTACAGGACCTGGTTTTGTCGGTCAGATTGAACAAACATGGAGCTGTTTGGCATAAGATTTACTTACAAACTTAAGATGTAGTTTCTGTAAAAAGGAGAACTCCTGAAACCTTGTTTGGAGACTTGGTGTCATGAAGTACCAAGATGTTTTTAATATATAGCTGGGTTGTGGTTAGGTTGTGGTTAGTCCTTCCAGCAGGGCAGGGATAAAGAAAATATGTCCAAACCCACACAAAATGGCTTAGTGACCACAGAATGAAGCTTTTGACATGTCCATCCCACTCTCCTGACCTAAACCTCATTGAAAACCTGTAGTGTAAGCTGAAGAGCAGAGTTCACCTGAGAGGACCCTGGAGGATTTGGAGATTTTGTACTGAGGAGTCTCAGATTCTTTGCCCTGTATTCTCATCAGGTCTTATAGTAGTCGACAAGGTGCTGTTACACTGCTGACAGACGTTTTAGAAGACCAATAGCTTTCCATTTTTAATTGATATTATGCAGTTTAACATCACACTGAACAAATAAAGAAATCATGGAATTGTTTTGTTTAACAAAATTCAGTCTAAATATTTGACACATTTACAGCATTTAGCAGATGGCCTTATCCAGAGCGACTTACAATTGGTACAGTCCAAGCATATTGTGTGTTAAGGGTCTTGCTCAAGGACCCGACAGTGGCAGCTTGGCAGAGGTGGGATTTGACCCCTGGACCTTCTGGTCCATAGTCCAGTACCTTACTGGCTGGGCTACCACAGTCCCACAGACTCATCAGAATAGCCACTTTTTTGTTTGTAATAGCCAAACAGCCTCAAAGCATTCTGAAAATCCAGTATTACTTTAAGTTCTTCCATCACTATTGCAGAAGTCTAGTATTGCAGTCTGTCCAGCACATCATATATTATACATATATAATATATATATATATATATATATATACTGTATATACACTCATTCGACAAAAAAAAAGCACCCAGATAGAAATGTCAGATTGCTGCAAAACTCGGCATGCAGTTCCGTTGCAGGCAGATGTTTAAATGATTACTTGTGGTTTGATTAGTCACTGGATCTTGCAACAAGAGGGCATAAACTTGCTACCCCGCTGTCTATAGAAAGGCTCTCACAGGCCACTTTTGGATAGTGTAACTCTTAGTGAGAGGTTGTTGGCTGATAGACATACCTTTATGGTGCACTTGAAGACATTTTGGCCAGTTGACAGACTTTGAGAGGGGGCACATCATTGGACTGAGAGAAGTAGGATGGTTGTTTCAACGAATTGCCTGATATCTAGGCCTGTTTGACCTAACTGTTAGGAGGTGTTAGGAGCAGACACAAAAAAGGCTCTGGACAGCCCAGACAGACCACCAGTAGAGAGGATTGTTTGATCCACCGGCAAACACGTCTCCACCAGATTACAACGATTCCTTGGCCTGCCCGTCAGATTAATTACTAATCGAGCATTTATGGGATCAGCTGGGGCGCCAGCTTCGGCAGACTGTGACTGTGGAGGATCTATAGGGCCAGCTGTAGACGAATGTGTTATAGAGGCATGTCTAGCAGTCAGTAATATTTCATCAAGAGGTACACTTACCAAAAGTAGCCTCTGAGAGCCTGAGGCAGCAGGGGGAGCATTTTTACTCCCTCTTGTGGCAAGAGCCAGTGTTTAATCAGAGCGCACCTTTAATCATTTACATATCTGTCAATGAGTGTATTGAAGTTTTATATTCTCCATTTTGTTGTACTCTTAATTTATTGTACCCTTAATTTAATTCTTGCTTTAAGACTTTTTTCTTTTTCTTGAGATACACTTCAGTAACAGTTTAGAGTGCTGGCATAAAAGTAATTTCATGTAACAATATGGAGTAAATTCTGTGGTGCTCCAGCTTCCTGTTTCAGGTCTGAAGTCAGGTCTGTTTTCACATCAGAGCCCTGGGTTTTCTGACACTCTTTAATTACAATACACACAGCGTTATGAAAAAATGGAATTGAAAAGCTGACACACAGCAGTGAGAAAAATATATGGTAAAGTGCATGAAAATAGTGCTTTATTCAGAGCTATGAGGTTGAAATCACAGGTTTATATATATGGAGAAGCTGAGCTATAATTCTGCGAAGACCTGGTGTACAGCTACTGTAAACAGATCTGTCGGACTGCATCCCAACTTCTAACATATTATAATGTTCATTGGACATCTGTGTCTTGGTTTCCCTTATGAAAAGCTGGAAAACTACTCAGTCTCCTCATGTTATTCTCCTTGGATGAGAAATGTGAGTTCTTAGCAGCTGAAGTACAGCAAATATGGTGTTGTCATCACGTAACGAGCTAAGCTGTTAAAGTCTGGAACTTAACTGATATGTTCAGCGTGATCAGTTTCAGTGGATTTGTGGATGTTTTATGATCACAGTAACCAATACTACTGAAGTATGACAGTGTTATGGCTGGAAGCAAAGGCCAAGATGCAGTGTCTCGATTTCAACAGCTTCCCATGCTACAAATGACTAGTAGTGCTTACTGCAAGACAACCGGAAATATAAAACTGATCACACATCATCGTAAATGCCATACACAAGCAGTTGAACTTGATTGATTGGTAAAACGTGCATCAGGCTGCTGTGACTGTGAAGACGCACTGATTAAATATTACTGATGATAATGGCTCGTCAGTGGTTCTAAAATTATTAGCGTAACTTCCTGTAACTTTCAGCTTTCGTCTGTGCCGGCGTGTGGTAGTGATGACTCTAAAGACTAAATACCATCGTTTCCCTTTTATATTCTGGTTGTCTTATGATTATTATTAATATTTACAGCTATGCTCCTTTTAATATCTGTCTGATCGATATTCATTCACTTTAACAAATTTGTCTATTACAGTAGGAAATAAAAATCTGCCTTTTAACTCCAGACAGTGTGGCCATAAACAGTCAGTCAATGCAGACACCTCAACAGCAAATCAGTGCTGCAGATCCATGACCAGAGGCGGGAGTTTAAGTCTGTCATTCGTGTGTGTGTGTGTGTGTGTGTGTGTGAAACTACCTTACTGATCATGTGCTGGCTTGCTCGTTTAGCTCACGTTTAGACTAGAGACTGTTCTACCTTGGCTGATGCATTTAGAGACTTTTTGTGTAATTTACAGTTCTTGTGTACAGTGGTGCTTGAAAGTTTGTGAACCCTTCAGAATTTTCTATATTTCTGCATAAATATGACCTAAAACATCATCAGCTTTTCACACAAGTCCTAAAAGTAGATAAAGTTAAACAAATGAGACAAAAATATTATACTTGGTCATTTATTTATTGAGGAAAATGATCCAATATTACATATTAGTGAGTGGCAAAAGTATGTGAACCTCTAGGATTAGCAGTAAATTTGAAGGTGAAATTTGTTTGTCAGGGGTTTTTCAATCAATGGGATGACAATCAGGTGTGAGTGGGCACCCTGTTTAATTTAAAGAACAGGGATCTATCAAAAGTCTGCCCTTCACAACACACGTTTGTGGAAGTGTATCATGGCACGAACAAAGGAGATTTCTGAGGAAGAATGTTTTGTGGCGGATGAGACCGGATGAAACGTTTAGTTGCAGTTATTGCTGCACAGGGGGGTCACACCAGATACTGAAAGCAAAGGTTCACATACTTTTGCCACTCACTAATATGTAATATTGGATAATTTTCCTCAATAAATAAATGACCAAGTATAATATTTTTGTCTCATTTGTTTAACTGGGTTCTCTTTATCTACTTTTAGGACTTGTGTGAAAATCTGATGATGTTTTAGGTCATATTTATGCAGAAATATAGAACATTCTAAAGGGTTCACAAACTTTCAAGCACCACTGTATGTGTATGACTTTCCTCTACTCCTCTACTTTCCCCCTACTGTTCGTAATACTGTCTATCAGTGCATTTTTGGTTTCTGTCAAACAGAAGTATCAGTCATTTCAATCACTCATATTTTCAGTGTTTTATTTCGTACGCTGTTTTCTTGTGAACATACTTTTTATATTTACATTACTGTAGACTGTGTGACTGCTAATGTCCAGTCAATGTCATCCATTTCGGTCAATGTTATGTTTCATGGAACGTTCATAGTATTATTGGGTAATTGTTTGCATTATTTATTTTTGCGTCTTATGCCTTGTAAAAATATACTGCCAATTCTGATTTTCTTTCTAAGAGTTAAAAATAACAACATACATAAACAATTGCTAAAGAAAGATAGCAGGAGCTGTTGGTTTGTATCTGGCTCTATTCTCTCACTGCCTTTAGCTTTGTGGCGGTTGCCACAAAATGTCAAATACTGAAAACTTGCTCAAGTTGTACTTTATTACAGCTTTGATAAGAGCCTTTTACCAGTTAGTGCAAGGGCACACAAGTAAAGAACTCACCCCACTCAGGAAGCACATTTACACAGCATTGGGAGCTTTTAATAACTAATAAAAAGACATAAACACACAAAACAGATCACAGGCACACTAGAACCCAAAAATAAACAGACGACCAAGATAGTTGGGAACACCGTAATCATGAAACAAACACATGAGCAGCTGAGCATTAACTGTTTAAGTTTAAAGCTCCTTACTCTCATGAACTGAATCCTGAATTAATGTTAGTCAAAGCACTGTGCTATTTGTGTGCGGCTGTGTTTGTGCCACTGACAGCACAGACACAGCATCGGCTCTAGAGAATCAGTTCTACGGAATTGGTTATATGAGACTGGTATAACAGTCACAGGCCGATCGATCTGTACATCTCTAGTGAAATATATATATATATATTTTTTTCATGTTTTGACAGTTGAAAGTAAAAGAAAAAAATAACAGCCATTAAAGATGAGTGAACGATGTAATTCTGAACATTTTGTAATTCTTAACTGTTAATGAAAACTGGTTAATGTGATAATATTTAACGAATTTTGTTTCACATAGGCACACTATCGCACACGGTCTCGTGGCATTATGAAACACCAACAGGCACATTGCTATTGCTTATAAAAGTACCTGATAAAATGAATATTTTGCATTTAAAAGGTATTGCTCTTGTAATCAGTGTTCTGAATGTGAGACCTTGGCAGCCTACCGTGTTGGAAACAAGATAAGGCAAATGTTGTTATTAAATTATCAAAAGGTAATAAATGCATTCTTATTGAAGTTTGCATTGCCTACTCATATGGCAGTTAATGTGATAAAAGTTGTGTGATTAACATGATAAAATATAGGATCATTAATAATAGCTTCATTGCTGATTCTTGTGTGTTGCAGGTGGAGTCGGCGTGGACCATTCGAAAAATAAGTGGCACCTTAAGCTGGCTGGAGGTACAGTATGCTGCAATTCATGTGATTGTTTGTATACATCCACAATACAGGTTGTACTTTTCACACTGAGGCTGGCTTTCTTCACATATGCAAGTTGATCTTTTTATTTTATACATGTGCACAGTTTGGTCTTCTTGCATGTAACAGCACAGCACAAGATGGACCAGAGATTTTCGGTCTTCTCTGCAGGTTTTCATTAAATCCAAGCAGGAAGTATATCTGATTCCACTTTAGTCATTGATCCTGGTCTTCAAACGGCTTATTAGGTGTGGCTTGTATTTGGTTGGAATGAAAATCTGCACCCACGGCGGCTCTTTATGGATAATATTAAAGACCCC